>JAWPHD010013327.1:0-69111 GCA_037043455.1 Cyrtodaria siliqua
ATTAAAATCATATTTCTCTTTATACACCATTTAGAAATATACGTATGTATGAAATGGAATATGTCTGTCCTTACCACATTTTTTTTATTCTTATAGAACTGTAATGTTTGGATATAATTTGATGGGTTGGTAATACGTCTGTCTGTTTCAGGTTCTGCATGACGTGACCAAAGAGGAGTTTATCTACATCATGGAGATTCTCAAGTCACTCAGCAGCATGAACACGGTACAGGGGAGACAACTCATGTTGGAGATTGTCACCGACCAGGCGGAACTCGACCAACCATTTGAGGTATTAACATCTGAGATTACGGTGATGTATCTAAGGTTCAAATTAGGAAGTTCATATTTCCTGTATATCAAATTTGGAAGTTCATGGGGAAAATTTAGGAAGTTCCAGTGTTTGGGCATGGCATTCATAATATCTTCCGCGTGGATGGGGGGGGGGGGGGGGGGGGGGGGGGGGGGGGGGGGGGGGGGGGAAATCATCTATATGTTTATAAAAGAAAATATTCGATGACATCATTAATATATAAAAATATTTCAAACTAAAAATACTTCATTTGCTTTTGCTTTTCCCCTAGGTTAGAGATTATTAAATGTTGTCTGTCTTATCAATACTTTGTTTCTTTGATAAATACATAGAAAAATGACATGCACATATAAAAGAAAAAGTAAGCTGTTTGCGTAAGGGGTTTCAGCTTTGTGGTTAATGAATATAAATTAAGCAATTTGGCGTGGAGATTATACTACTACTTTCATTTTGTGAAATGCGCGGCTAGGCTAATTATCTAATTAACCCTCTCTCCTCATGCCAGCCACATGTGTGACCCTTGATAAAACTGGACAAAACAGGTTATACTTGTCAATTACAGGCTCTACTGAGTTTTAATTGCTTTACAACTTGTTACCTCGGCTGTCTCAAATGAATTCAGAATAGATGGGCGGGGCTATAATTGGTAATTTACAAATTAAGGGACATCCATAGTAAAGAATCGCAATGTACTTCAAAGTTTTTGGAAGTACACTGTTAATGTTAGTTTTCACCGTACAACTACGGTTTTTGGACGTAATTTATGACTGATGTATGGCAGCTACTTTATAACTGTAGATATACAACTATCAAATCTCTTTATTTTCACGTATCATTCTCAGTGTCATGCAGTAACAGTTATTTTAAATTACTTATTTTGAGAGTTTCTAAACAATGAAGGTTAATTGCTTAATGTTTCTTGACTTTTTTGTTGAATTAAAAATAAAAGTGACAAATCACATTCATGATTCATAAAAAACTTGAAACATTAATACCTAGGCTATTTTTACACAATTTGAACATTTTGTATCATTTCTGGTCTTATTTCATAACAAATTATTTTGGTATAATAACTAATAAATGAGTATAGTGCTTCAGTTATTTATTAAACACTAGATATTGTAAAAATAGCAAAAACAATTATTTGTCTGTATTTAAATTGTGTTACTAGAGGCTTAGCCTCGTCCGTCGGATGGGGACGTAAACCGGGCGGTCCCGTGTATTGGTCTATCCTCCGAGCACGTCAAAGAACCATAGGAACCTATTTGATAATAAGAGTAGGGTACGGTTCCCGGATTCCTATGTATCCTTCCCTTTCTCTCTTGTGCGGCTCTAAATAACCTATACTAAGTTGATGAGCCGTTAAACAACATTAATCTCAAGTCGAGTTGACATTGAATAAATAAACTGGGAACCAGTTTTAAATGTGGCTAAGTATTTCAGAGATTGCACGTTCACTTCCAAGCAGGACTGAACTTGGATTAATTATTGATATATTTAAAAAGTATTTCCCACCTTACCAGTCTTTCGGATGAGACTTAAAACTGAGGTCCCCATGTACAATCGCTGCTCCACATAACAGCACACCTAATGGCTTACGGAGATTCTCCCTCGGTAATATGCTGGAGGGACTATAAACCTTCAAATTACACATCACAACTGTATAAATACACCAAGATTGTGAGTGTCGTGCGTCTATTTAATTGTTGAGTTGCTATTCTAGTGAGTACAGTTGCTTTTAAATAGGACAATATGTGTTCAGATTTGATTTTATAAACATAGTACTTTAACAGGAGAGAGCTCTGTTTAACTTTATAGTTTCAGAAGGAAAAGACAGATTTACTTTTCTGTTTTTGGTGTTACATGTGCTGAAACATAATGAAGTAATTTTAGTCGAATATATATCAAAATGTATACTGTTATCATTATATATCAAGATGTATGCTGTAATCATTATATATCAAGATGTATACTGTTATCATTATATATCAAGATGTGTGCTGTTATTATTATATATCAAGATGTATGTTGTAATCATTATATATCAAGATGTATGCTGTTATCATTATATATCAAGATGTGTGCTGTTATCATTATATATCAAGATGTATGCTGTTATCATTATATATCAAGATGTATGCTGTTATCATTATATATCAAGATGTGTGCTGTTATCATTATATATCAAGATGTATGCTGTTATCATTATATATCAAGATGTGTGCTGTTATCATTATATATCAAGATGTATGCTGTTATCATTATATATCAAGATGTATGCTGTTATCATTATATATCAAGATGTGTGCTGTTATCATTATATATCAAGATGTGTGCTGTTATCATTATATATCAAGATGTATGCTGTTATCATTATATATCAAGATGTGTGCTGTTATCATTATATATCAAGATGTGTTCTGTTATCATTATATATCAAGATGTATGCTGTTACAATTATATACAAGATGTGTGCTGTTATCATTATATATCAAGATGTGTGCTGTTATCATTATATATCAAGATGTATGCTGTTATCATTATATATCAAGATGTATGCTGTTATCATTTTATATCAAGATGTGTGCTGTTATCATTATATATCAAGATGTATGCTGTTATCATTATATATCAAGATGTATGCTGTTATCATTATATATCAAGATGTGTGCTGTTATCATTATATATCAAGATGTGTGCTGTTATCATTATATATCAAGATGTATGCTGTTATCATTATATATCAAGATGTGTGCTGTTATCATTATATATCAAGATGTGTGCTGTTATCATTATATATCAAGATGTATGCTGTTATCATTATATATCAAGATGTGTGCTGTTATCATTATATATCAAGATGTGTGCTGTTATCATTATATATCAAGATGTATGCTGTTATCATTATATATCAAGATGTATGCTGTTATCATTATATATCAAGATGTGTGCTGTTTTCATTATATATCAAGATGTATGCTGTTATCATTCAGATATATAATTAGATTGTTATTTCTCTCCCCATAAGGCATCTGAGCCAGACATTGTTGACAGACTTATGTCGTGTGTCAGACAAGCAGCTCCATTGTTTTCTGTAAGTATTATCCCCCTTTACATTGATCACTCTTAAAATGTACTTCTGAGAAGGCGGTACACTGTGTTAATTTTCTGTTTCTTCCATTTACACATATACATTTTATAAACTGACATCTCTATGTTTCTTAAGTTACATGTGCATAAAGTGCATGAAGTTTCATTATCACATAATTGCGTCATTTTCCTGGGAAGAATTCAGTTCTCACTATTTTGGTAACAACACTTTTCATTGCTTAAACTGATCATTGGTATCATTCTTCTTTGCGCATGCACACTCCTGTTTATAATGCTTGAGTTTCCTGAAAGTGGCTCTCAACTGATAGTAATCATATCGAACAAAAAATAAAAGTCAGTAAAATTAAAAAATGCAAATAAAAATGTGATAAAACAGTCATAGGACATGGGGCACCCACAAGGGTCGTTATGTAAGAAGATTTCTTAGTGTCGCTTTTCTTTAAAACTTATTACATTGTCAGATTTAAATAGAAACAAAACCTGACTTTGTTGAAAGTTTAAAAGTTCAACTACCTTTGCTTTCACAAGTTTTATTTGTCTGACAGAGAAATATTTTAAAATATTAATAATTATACTGTTTGATTGACCGTCATATATAACCTTACATGTGTTGAAAATGACGTAAAACACCATACAAACAAACAAACTGTTTGGTTGTGATTGCAGTGCGTTATTCACTTTTAAAGAGGCTCTACCTATATCTTTTTGTCCACCAATTGATATAAACTTTACTTAATTATAAAGAGGACTATGAAAAAGGTAAATGGCAATAATTTCACCCCATGTAATATGCGTTTTGCTGGGGAAAAACAGGATTGAAACGATCGGATTTTTGAAATTGTATTCGTAATTGTTTTAGACAAGCCGATTGCGGAGATTTTCCGATCTTATTCGTTTACAATCAGAAATGCCAACGTCGGATTGGCGAAGAGTTCCGATCGATTTGTTTTCTATCGGAACTGCCCCGAATAGTTTGTTTTCGTTCAACTGAATCGCATTGCGCATGTCAGAGAAATTCTTAAGAACTCCTAGTTCTCTGGCAGGAATAAACGACTTGGCAGCATTTTATTCAAAATATTGTTTTGATCATAATTAATAATTTACAGAACTGGAATACGAACCATGTTTCTTCTTAGAATACTCATAAAATAGCTTTGTATACATATAAATGCAGTAATATTGAGTATTTAATATTTTACATTAAAAATCGTGTAGATATAGGTAGAGCCTCTTTAATTTAGTTTAAAGTTATAAGACTTCACAAAACAGAGTTAACTGTTTCATTTGACGTTCCAATGAGCTCAGCCTCATTTCACCATTATAAGTGAATGAAACCAGTCTATTGTTATACACTCAATCAGGCATCAACACGTCTTTCTTGTCGAAATTACAGTACCCTGTTTTATTCTTGCATATTTTTTTTTCCTTTTCAGAAAAATGTACATTCAAAAGCGTTTGTGAGTTACATGTGTGATCAAGTTCTCCCAGCCTTCAGTGACATTACTACCCCTTCAGAGGAGGTGGACCCCAAATTGGACTTGTTAAAATTAGTTGCGGAAATTTGTGAAAATAACGGATATTCTGCGGAGGAGGTTCAGAAGCCACTTGCGAATGTCTACACTCGATTAATTGTAAGTAAACTTTGATTGGTTCTTTTTGTTAGTGTTAATTTATTGCATCACGTTATGAACTAAAAATTAGCCAAACTTTGTCATGTAAGTGATATTGAACTTGCGTTTTGAAATATTGACTTTAAATCTATCATGTGCATTTGTTATGGTGGGGCAGTTGTTATTTTATATATGTGAAGCCATTATGGTTGAATGATCTTTGAAGGTGTTAACAATTTAGTCTTGCATATTCAGTTTCTTAACATTTCCGTGCAGTTCATTTGAAACATATATTTTAAGTGATATGTAAGTGATTTCTTTGGAGATTTATAAATACTGACAAAAATAATTGGAAATATTTGACAAGCTGTACAATTCACAAGATTTCAGCTGGTACTTACAAGGACAGTATAGGAGGTTGATCATTATAATAGTCTTGCATGTTTAGTTTCTTATATATGTTCGCGCAGTCGGTAGCGCGGCGGATTTGTAACAGGAGGCCCGGGTTTAATCCTCCGTGTTGCCACTGAGTTTCGTCGGTGTGTTCTTTGGCAAGACACTTTCCCTTAGCCTCGTCTGTCGGATGGGGACGTAAAACGGGCGGTCCCGTGTATCGGTCCCCGAGCACGTTAAAGAACCATAGGAATCTATTCGATAATAAGAGCAGGGCACGGTTCCCGGATTCCTATGTATCCTTCCACTCTCTCTGGGGCGGCTCTAAATAACCTATACTGTGTTGATGAGCCGTTAAACAACATTCAATTCAAATCATAAAACTTTGTAACATATATGGATATCAAGTGTAACTGACATTTGTTTTTCATAAAATTACTGACAAAAATAATATAGAAATTGGAAAATATGATTTGTATAATTCACAAGATTTAAACTGATACTTTATACAGTGTCAGAATACGGGTGGAGACATTAATTATTATTTATCTTCTCTATATTTCAGGACTATATGCCCCTCCCCCCTCCAGATTTGGAGGTGGAGACAGACTTGAGTGAGGAACCTAAGCTCCAGTTCTCATATGTTGAGTGTTTAATGTTTGTGCTTCATCAGTTAGGCAGGAAATATCCAGAGTTTCTCACGAAGGAAGAAAATGCTGATAGATTAAAGGATTTTAGATTGAGGTAAGTGTTTTGGATCCATTTTACTATTCACTTGAGTTTGTTAAGTGAGTAAAAACGTGTCTCTTCCACTAGCGGATCCAGGGGGGGGGCGCACCCGGCGCGCGCCCCCCCTAAAAATTCCGGATCATACATGTATGTCCATTTTACTGTAGATAAAATATCAAATACGCCCTCAGTATAAAAAAAATTCTCGCTCGCTTCGCTCGCTCGACGCATAATGGCTAATGAGTCGTTTATTTAACACATTGTTAAATCCTTTTATTTTAAAACGGACTTTTTTATTCATTCATGTATGTCCATGTTACTGTAGATAATATATCAAACAATTTCGATGCACACCCTCAGTATAAAAAAAAGTCTCGCTCGATCGACGCATAATGCCTAATGAGTGGTTTAATTAACACATTGTTAAATCCTTTTATTTGAAAACGGACTTTATAATTCATACGTGTATGTCCATGTTACTGTAGATAATATATCAAACAATTTCGATGCACGCCCTCAGTATAAAAATAATTCTCGCTCGCTCGACGCATAATGCCTAATGAGTGGTTTAATTAACACATTGTTAAATCCTTTTATTTGAAAACGGACTTTTTATTCATACATGTATGTCCATGTTACTGTAGATAATATATCAAACAATTTCGTTGCACGCCCTCAGTATAAAAAAAAATCTCGCTCGCTCGACGCATAATGGCTAATGAGTGGTTTAATTAACACATTGTTAAATCCTTTTATTTGAAAACTTACTTTTTTATTCATACATGTATGTCCATGTTACTGTAGATAATATATCAAACAATTTCGATGCACGCCCTCAGTATAAACAAATTTCTCGCTCGCTCGACGCATAATGCCTAATGAGTGGTTTAATTAACACATTGTTAAATCCGTTTATTTGAAAACGGACTTTATTTATTCATACATGTATGTCCATGTTATTGTAGATAAAATATCAAACAATTTCGTTGCACGCCCTCAGTATAAAAAAAATTCTCGCTCGCTTCGCTCGCTTGACGCATAATGGCTAATGAGTGGTTTAATTAACACATTGTTAAATTCTTTTATTTGAAAACGGACTTTTTTTACCCTATAAATGCACTACCGCAAACGTTTTATGACGCTAGAGACGGACCCGAAAATTGACCAAAATATTACGCCCCCCCTAAGCTGAAATCCTGGATCCGCCCCTGTCTTCCATGGTGCTATGTTGCTAATTTTGCTTTTGTTTCTAATACTATACGTTTCAGCTTTATCTCACAGAGTTAAGATCTAAGGCCACATAAAAAAATATGTGTGGTTCGGGTTTTGCCAGTGTTACCTGAACCACACATATTATTTTGTTTGGCCTAATGCTTTTTTTTTTTGGAAAGTGTATGTGCATCAGGGTCGAATCCGGGATAATTAGAGAAGCCAAAAAACAACATGGATTAGGCATTGTGCTTTAGAGCTTAGCCTCACGTGGGTAGGAGCCCAGGTGACAGCACGTGTAACGGGAATGTGTGTTCTTCCCGTCCGTCGGATGGGGACGTAAACCAGTGTATCGGTCTATCCTCCGAGCATGTTAAAGAACCATAGGAATCTATTCGATAATAAAAGTAGGGCAGGTTCCCGGATTCCTATGTATCCTTCCACTCTCTCTGGGGCGGCTCTAAATAACCTATACTGTGTTGATGAGCCGTTAAACCGCATTCAATTCAATTCTTCATCTCATCTCCCTCAAAGGTTGCTGTCCTGATATGTGAAAACACGATGCATTAACCCATACGTAATAATTTTCTAGCTGGTGTATGGTTCATAGTTTGGTTTAACTTATCTTCATCCATCTGTTATTCAGTTTAACAATATCACATGAGTACATGTCTAATATGGTTCTAGTTCTGCAGAATTACTGATGTTTTAAAAAGATGCAATTTTTCAGAAGAAAAGGACAAAAGGTTTGGAAATTACTTGTTTGTTTGCATGTTTTGTTACGAAATTAATATAAAACTATTATGAGAAAAGGTTCTTTTATTACTTGATTGACGTCTCTAAATCCAGGCGATATTAAGGATGAGTGTATATTCTTAACTCAGTTCCAAGCTTTGTGTTGTGATGACTGCACCAACTTGATATCATTATAACCCTAGTGTTCATGACCAAAGGGACTGTACAAACTTCTGTAGCTGACCTGACTTTCAGGGCCTTTTTAACCTATTTAAGGTGGGCTGAATTCCAGTTGCAAAAACCTATATTTTCCAAATTCTGGGGAAAAAAATCCCAATCTTAAAAAAAGCAAGACTTTAACTTAATATAGTTTGTATGTTAAAATAAATTCTCAAATAAATGATTGATATTATGTATACCTAAAACATATTTTAATGAAAGTTTTCTATTAAAAAATTATCCAATATAAAATATTCCCCTCAATTTAGACAATCTCATGCTTCTTTCTTCCAAAATCAACAGGCCTAAGCAGATAGGCCTTTCCCCCAGTTTTCTCGAAAAAAGGCCCGACTTTTGAACCTCCAGCCAAGCAGAGTATTAGCCAGCAAACCGTGCAGCCGTCTTTTGCACGGCCGTTTTTGAAAAATCGCGGCCAATATTTTGGGGGAGTGGGTGAGGTTTTGCACAACAACACTTCCAAACTCTTACTTTCTCAATATTGTGTTTTGTATACATTTATAGAAAAAATATGATCTAAAATGTATTTTTTTCACCTTTATCTGTAAAAAATAAATCACCCCAGAGACACCCACTTGTCGCGAATTGGCGCGTATTGCGTGTTAGCAACTTATTTTGCACACCCTGCTGGCATATTTGCACACCCAGTTCTTGAATTTCTGCCTAATACACTGCAGCCAAGTTACATTTCATGCAGCTTGCATAATAAATTGAGATTTATATATTAACCTTTGTTAACAAGCTGATTACCTACGATAACCAATAAAAAAAATCATGACATGTTATTATATGCTTCTATAGGTCTATTATCAATTCCTCTTGTTAGGTTGCAATATTTTGCACGAGGTGTACAGATCTACATTAAACAGTTACGACAAGATCTTCAGGACAAAACTGGGGATGCCCTCAAAACAGACGAGGTAGGTGAATTCAACAAAGGTTTTATTGAAATACCTTTCACAAACTTCTTTTGAAGATCATTTTGCTCGCCATCTTGATTGTTTCGGACGAAAGGACGGATGGTGAGATTACTATATGCCTCCCTTCAGGGACATGAAAAAGTTATTGTTTGATTTTTATGAAGCCTTTGTCTGTCAGCTTCATAAAAATCAAACAATAACTTTTTCATGTCCCTATGCCTCCCTTCAGGGACATGAAAAAGTTATTGTTTGATTTTTATGAAGCCTTTGTCTGTCAGCTTCATAAAAATCAAACAATAACTTTTTCATGTCCCTGAAGGGAGGCCCCTATGCCTCCCTTCAGGGACATGAAAAAGTTATTGTTTGATTTTTATGAAGCTGACAGACAAAGGCTTCATAAAAATCAAACAATAACTTTTTCATGTCCCTGAAGGGAGGCATATAGTAATCTCACCATCCGTCCTTTCGTCCGAAACAATCATGTCTCAGCCATAACTTCGAAAGAACGGAAGGGATTTCCGTGAAACTTCACACAGATGTTAATCACAGTGAGAAGGTGTGTCATTTGTAATAATCGGGTTCGTACCTCAAAGGTCAAGGTCACACTTGGAGGTCAAATGTCCAATTTTTCCAGGGCTATTTGTCACTTATTGCTGACATTTCTTGTTCATTTTTCATATATCAGCCTTCCAAAATATTCACTGCATGACAATAGTCACACGATCTTACTTATAGTAAGTGACCTTAAGGAAAAAAATTGAGTTCAAAGGTAATTTTTTGTCTCGAAAGCTAACATTGTGTATCTAAATATTTCTTCATGAAACTTGGGATATATAAGCTACTATTACAAGTTGAAGCAATACCAGTACTAAAAGAATCGATAGAAGGGTACCAATATGGATAGAAGGATACAAATATGAGGTACCAATATGGATAGAAGGAAAAACAGCTGTGCTGGTAGAGGGGTTTCAGGAATGAGATTGGTTTTCCTAAGAATATCAGTGACTAATTATACTCCCGCTTGAGGGTGCCATCCCCTGTCTCACCAATATTGAGTCACTCTGACCTGGCAGTGTGTTGTCTAGATGTTATCTTTCTTTTTAAGGTTTAAGAAAAACAATTTTGAGGATATCCGATGCATGTTCAAATATATCTAGACATTTTCAACATTAATGTTTATATAAAATTGTCTTTTTTCCAGAACAAACTTAAAGTGTGTGCCCTTAAAGTCACCTCCAACATCAACGGTCTCATCAAAGACTTGTTCCACAATCCACCGTCATACAAATGTGTCATATCATTGTCATGGAGACCAATCGTAAGTATAAACCATTTTTGTTTGCGCTTATTTGTAAATTTTGTTGAGCCTGCTTAGCATGCAGACACTTTGTTTGTTTGTTTGGTGTTTTACGTCATTTTCGACATGTAAGGTTATGTATGACGGTCGATTTTTTGTGGTGGAGGCAGCCCATCCACTTTTCCTGGGTAGAACCAGCCAGTACTGTACACCTTCCGCCATCCGTAAGAATCGACACTTCCTCACTTACAAGTAGAGCTCCCAGTGGGATTCGAACCCGCAGCAGTGAGAGGCGAAGTTTTAGAACGCAATGTCGTTAACCATTCGGCCACGGAGACTTAGGGATTACTGTGTTTGTTGTCCGTCATCGTCCGTCACACTTTAACCTGCAATCTAACCTTGGCCATAACGTGAAAAGCATTTGATCTATGTTCATGAAACTTCATACACCCCTTCATCTTAACCTCTATGAATGTTGTTACATACCTACTACCTAACCAAGCTCATAACTGACCACAACTTAAAAAAGTATTTGTCACGTGTTTATGAAACTTCACACACATCTTCACTAGCTGAAATATGCAGACAGCAGGCGACACAAGTGTTCCATGAAACTACCTCCTAGTCATTATAAATTGTTGTTGCATCTACGTTTCCTCGTATTGTATTGGATTTGGTCATTGATTGAATTGAATTGAGTTTTACGGCGCACCAACACATGAAAGGTTATATGGCGCCTAACAGGAATGAACATGCCAGGCTCATCCTCCATTTACATCAAGATAAAATATGGAGAATGGGCCTAGGACCTTCTCACCCTGAAAAATGGGCCTAGAACCTTTTAACATGCAGAACAGCAGTGTTGCTGCAAATTCTATAGTAAACACTCCATTGTTCATTACTACATTAATTTTAAAAAAAGAGTTAAAATAGACTCCCAACTTGAGTATATGCTAAATGATGGGTCAGTATCTAGCGTTGGCATCTCCCATGTTAATATAGGCTCCCAACTTGAGTATGTGCTAAATGATGGGTCAGTATCTAGCGTTGGCATCTCCCATGTTAATATAGGCTCCCAACTTGAGTATGTGCTAAATGATGGGTCAGTATCTAGCGTTGGCATCTCTCATGTTAATATAGGCTCCCAACTTGAGTATGTGCTAAATGATGGGTCAGTATCTATCGTTGGCATCTCCCATGTTAATATAGACTCCCAACTTGAGTATGTGCTAAATGATGGGTCAGTATCTAACATTGGCATCTCCCATGTTCATTTTGACAAGATTACTTGTCACTCATGGATTGCTGTCTTATATATAACATATCCATTTTTCAGACTAAAACCACATCATCAACATTAGGGGCAGGAGCAGGTGCTCAGTTAACGTAAGTACAGTTATATATTTTTGAACTATTCAGAACGTTTGTATGGTATT
Organism: Cyrtodaria siliqua; assembly: GCA_037043455.1. Classification (NCBI taxonomy): domain Eukaryota; kingdom Metazoa; phylum Mollusca; class Bivalvia; order Adapedonta; family Hiatellidae; genus Cyrtodaria; species Cyrtodaria siliqua. The sequence goes on from JAWPHD010013327.1 coordinate 11,991, forward strand.
ATTCAATATCAATACAACAGTTTGATTCCAGTCATTTTGATGGCATTATCCATTCTTCTTCTTTAATAAGCCCGTGAGATTTCTATCTCGCAAACACCCGCCAAGGAAGTTGAAGTTTGGGTATACTAGTTTGAGCTTGTCTGTCAGTCTGGCGTCTGTCTGTTGACCAACATCTTGTGTTGCTCTTGATGTCTAGTTGATCCTAGCAAAAGTTCAGGTCGGCCGAAATTCAAGATGGCCACCACAACTAAAGTAGATCTTAAAAAAATAATAATTGTAGCACATACTGCTTGAAAACTATAAGCGACTGATATGGGACATTTTCTAAAATTATCAACATAGCATGATGTTGGTCCTTGTCGAAAATCAGTTTGATTCGTCATTAAGCTTGGCTGTCAGCGGCCATATTTGTTTACATAGAGTTATATAGTAAAAACTTGTAGCGACTACTCCTCTGAATCTACTTGACAGATTTCCATGAAATTTCACAGGAAAGCTGATCTAGCTATCAAGACCTATCAGTAGAGCTTCAAGGTCATTGACCTCTTGTTATACATGCCATGCTGATTAATCATGATATGAAGATGTCGGTGAAGAAAAAGATTTTTGATTCGATCAGTTTTACACAAGTTATGGCCTTTTGATTTTTTAATCTATATATATTATATAGGGGCCAAAATCTTGCGTGCTTAACTCCTCATACTTTTTTATGTGGATTGCTTTAATATTGTACATGCTGATTAAGTATGATGTGAAGATGTTAGCTAAGTGAACAAAACGATTTTTGATTATTTTTTTTCATGAGTTATAACCCTTTGTAGTTTTAGCCAGTGGGAATGGATTGTTTTTGTATTAATGATGATTCAGTTTCAAGTGAATGTGATCATAAAGGAACATTTTTTTGGTGCAATAAAGTGCAGGGGTCAAAGGGGCAGAGGCAGGGATATATTTGTCTGCCTTAAGCAACAGTTCTAGTTATTTTCTGATATAAATTTTTTCAGTCAGAAACGATACACACCCATCACCTTTGACGGGGCCTCAAATGGCGCCTCAAATCCCAAGAAGTTAAACAGAGAGCCTAGACAGCTGTATGCACCACCTAGTGGCAAATTTAGTGAAAAGGCGGGAAACTTTACCGGTGGCGAAAGGGGAGGAGGCACCAGAGGCGGCAGAGGAAGAAACAGAGGCTGGGGACGGGGAAATAGGGGCAGAAAGTACTAAATAGTCACTTGGGGAATCAACCAGATGGACTTTTTGTTTTGGAAGAAGCCGATTCAGCAATTGCGGTACTGTACACGTTGATGAAAACGTCTGCTAAGAGAGCTCTGGTTTAGCAAGAAGGGCATTTTGTCTTTTTCAAAATTTACCTTCTTTTTTTTTAACTTGCCTGCACATGGCCAATATGTCACCTTATGTGTTGTCTCGTAACTTGTCTTTGATAGCACTTCTTGTACAGTTATTAAAATAACTGTTTGCCAAAGTGATGTGGTTTTAACAATTATACAAAATTGGTGATCTAATGTGATGATGTGTTTACAGCAATTATACAAAATAAGTAATCCATGTTGATGTCATTGATCAATATTTTCCGAGTTAATATATTAATTGTTTTGGGAATTTTACTGTTTTACTGTACAAGATTTTCTTTATTATTAAATTGTCATGTTTTATGATAGAACAACGAAAATGATGTGGTTCTATTTTCTACCACAGCACAAATAATGATTTGTTCATAGTTGGAAAGTTGTTTTACATTAATATTTAAAATGTTTTGCTGTTAACCATTCAGTAAATATTGTTGTTAATCTCTAGGACCAATTTGTCTTTTATGTGAAAAACATCATTTCGGTTTAATAGTGTTGCCCGTTGCCATAACAGATAGTCGACGAAGGTCCTGTAGGGTTCTGTCTAGAATTGTGTACTCCACATTTGCAATTGGGAAGAAAGTAAAAAACATTTCAAGAGGGCCCAATTAGTTGTACTTTACGCTTTAAATAATAGATCTATATGATGCATTTTATCTGAAATATTTTTACTACTGAAGCATCTGGCATGTGTTCAGTTCCTGTTTTAATAAAACGCTTCATACTGTAACAGAAATCAACTGAATGACTGTTGCAAAAAAAAAAGTTGGCTAATGTTTGCTATAAATAAGTATTGAGAGCCGTTCATAGAACCATGGGAAAAAATAATGTCTTTCTGTTAAGATTTGGAGGTTCATTTGCCTACTGTTCTGTTATAACTAATCTGTTTGCTAGGAACTTGATGCATGCGTGTTTAAGTTATGCTGTCCGTAAAACTACTAAGCAAACTATGAATGTAATTATCTAGAAGAAAATGCGGGGGTTTTGATTAATTGAATTTTGTTTTTTAGGCAAAATAAAAGATATTGTTTTGTTGTATTATTTTCAAAAACATTTGTTTTTACTGAGGCTCTACAGAAGGGCACATGTCTGTTTGAACGTGTACTGAATGTGTACATTTGATGCCATTTTGTCATTTTAGATTTCATTGTCATATCACATAAATAAATGTCAAACATTGGTATTTTTTGTCCTTTTGTTTTTGTTGTTACCAATTTTATAGTTTATTTTGAAATTCAATAAAGATAGAGTCAAAAGGTCAAGGTCGTCATTGCCTGATTTTAAAAAACCTTATCCAAGGGATTATGCTTCAAACCCCGTAGCCATGTTCATCATATTTCATTGGTAGACTGGCCATAATGACATTATGACCCGTAGACATTTTGGATCCATAGTTCAGAGGTCAAGGTTGCCATGACCTAATTATGAAAAAACAACTTGTTTACATTATAACTTTTCACTGTAGCCACATTTATAAAATTCGCAACTAGGCTGTCATCACAGTGAGTCATTGACCTGTATTTGCAGGTCACAGGTCAAATTTTCCATGACCAGATCGTAAATATCCACACAATTACTCTAAAACCTCAGAAGCCACAGAGTTCAGACCACAGATAAACTGTTTACAATGACAATTGGCACTGATCCGATCATCACGGGTTTGAGTCTGATTGGGGCCATTGGTGGGTTACTTCTGTAGGCCAGACACTACCCCTAGCCTCAACGTAAACCAGGCGGTCTGGATCAGTCTTGTCTCCCAAGCATGTTAAAGTATCATAGGAATCTTCTTCATAATAAAAGTATGGCAGTATGTATCCTTCCCCTCTCCGGGCCCAGTCAAAATAACAAACATTGTGTTAATAATAAGCCTTTACAATTTGACTTTGGTAGTGGTCATTAGAAGCCGAACTGGGAGCCCACACTAGACAGTGGTCAATTGTAGCCTAACTGAGAGCACACACTGAACAGTGGTCAGGAGTAGCCTAACTGGGAGCACAAGCACTGGACAGTGGTGAGGAGTATCTTTACTGGGAGCACAAGCACTGGACAGTGGTCAGGAGTAGCCTAACTGGGAGCACAAGCACTGAACAGTGGTCAGGAGTAGCCTAACTGGGAGCACAATCACTGGACAGTGGTCAGGAGTAGCCTAACTGGGAGCACAAGCAATGGACAGTGGTAGCTTAACTGGGAGCTCACACAGCTTGGAGCACACAGTGGACTGGTCAAATCATCCTAAATGAGAGCTCTCACACACATACAAACTGGACTGTGGTCAATTGTAGCGTAGCTAGGATCTCACACACAATGGACAGTGGTCTTTAGTAGTCTAGCTAGGAGTTCAAACACACTGGTGAGCATTCAGTAATATCCTAACAAGAAACTCGTGTACACACACTGGACAGTAGCCAAACCATCATAACTGGGAGCTCATACACACTGGACAGTAGTAAAACCATCCTGACTGGGAGCTCTCATACACACTGGACAGTGGTTAATAGTCGCCTACTGGGAGCACACATGTTTGACAGTAGTAGCCAAACTGGGAGCTTGTACCCACTGGACAGTGGTCAGTAGTAACCTAAATGAGAGTACACTCACTGACCAGTGGTCAATTAACATCTAGTCTGGAAGCACACACTGGACAGTGGTCAATAGTAGCCCAACTGGGAGCTCACACTCCGGACAGTGGTCAATAGTTGTGTAAGTGGGAGCACACACACTGGACAGTATAAATAGTAGCTCAACTGAGAGCTGAACAGTGGTCAATAGTGGCTGAACTGGAAGCACACGCATTGGACTGGTCAATAGTACCCTAGCTGGGAGCACATTCACTGGACAGTGGTCAATAGCATCCCTACTGACCATACTCACTGGATGGACAGTGGTCAATAGCATCCTAGCTGGGAGCACATTCACTGGATAGTGGTCAATAGTAATCCCTCTTGTGTGCATACTCACTGGACAGTGGTCAACAGCAGCCTAACAGTTAGCATACTCACTGGACAGTGGTCAATATCAGCTTAACTGGGAGCACACTCACTGGAAAATGGGAGCTCCTACACAAACTTGACAGTGGTCAATAACAGCCTGCAGACATGAATTGCTACACAATGTACAGCCCATTAACCAACTATAAAACTTGTTAAGCCAATAAATGTGACTGCCTTCTCTCACCTCAAATTGGATATTTATAAATAAAATAAAAGCTTGTCAACATTTACAAAAATATATTTATTCTAGACATTACATGATTTAATACATGATATATTGTAAAATGCTACAAGTACAGATTCTAAAACAGTAATAACACTTCATACCATTAAAAGTAAAATACCTCTGTTTTGGACGGATGAAATATTTAAATAACCATACAAACAAGCACAACCAACAATTGACGGATGAATGCTAAACTGGACAGTGGTCAATAGTAGCCTAACTGGGAGCACACACACTGGAATCTTATTCTTTATTTATATAATTATACATGTATTTACAATAGTTTTGACTTCACTCATCAAAATACAATTTTTCAATCATCATTTTCAGTCAGTTATCCACAATAAACAGTAGCATGGGTAGTGTAAAAACACTTTTTTCAACATAATGGTTAATGTGCAGGATTTTTATCCAGCACTTGCAAGATTATAAGAATCTTTCATGGGTATCTGGTGAAGATGGGGAAATCCAACCCGAGGTATAAGTGTTTTTTATCAGAACTGAGGTTCCGATTAAAACACTTATACCGACTTTTGGAATTTTCTATCTGAACCGAACATCCGTGATAGATTCTTTTTTGTGCATATCAGAGACATGTTGTGCTTTGACTGTGTCAGCTACTAGCATTTTGCATGTTTTTTCTCTTGGTGTACATTTTATCTCGACCCAACGGTGAGATGGAAAAATCTAGCCCCGGTAAAATGACGGATATTTTCCGGTATGCAAGAAAAATATTTCCTGAACACGTGAAATGAAGATATCCTTTTTAATTCTCTATGCCAGAAAACGCATTATCCAACCATCAGATTATAAATACTGTATTTATATATTCAGAAAGACCTGTATTAAAGAGACCACTAAATGGAAGAGCAAAATTAATCTCGTAACACAGGTGGTCTCTTTAATATAGGTGTATTTTAATTTAAAATATATATAATTGGGAACTGAATTTTAGTCCCTTAATAGAGGTGGACTTTTGGGCTGGTTGGACTGTAAAAGTTACACAAAACAACCTACCACTGTACAATAATATAGATTAACCAAATGAATTGAACTGGGTTTTAAGCCGCACCAACATATGAAAGGCTATATGGCACCTAACAGGAATGAACATGCCAGGCTCATCCTCCATTTACATCAAGATAAAATATGAAGAATGGGCCTAGTACCTTCTTACCGCAGAACTGCAGAGTTGCTGCAAATTCTGTAGCACACACTCCATTTACATTGGAACCACGTTTCCACACATGGTGTCATGATAAAGACCTTGAATGAGCATGATAATAATGAATATGAATGAAAGGGTCCTACCCCTCTGCACGTGACGGTCTGTTTACGGGATTGCAGTGGTTGTTTTCTACCTGGTAACAAAATGAAACCACGGAAGTCGAGCAGTTTTAGACAAATTTATGTAAGAGCATAAACACTGTTTAATACATCATATATACATATGGAATGTCAATAAATTACAATTCTATCTACAGTATTTACACCTTTATCATGTCAATCAGACTATATGCAATAGTATCATCAGTATAACTGCATAAATAAACATGAAATGCAGGGATGATCATTAAAGCAAGGACCCTTTCCCAATGCGTAAATAGTTGCTTTCCCTTTAAATGCATAAAAACATCGAACAACCTTTTCAAAAATGTAATATTTTTTAGTATGTTAACCACATTTATTTTCATAAGCATTTATTTTTAGCTATGAGTTCTTACGGATAAAGACCTTTTATCCCAATCCCAAATTTAAAGTTGATCTATTTCCAATTGTATGAGCGTTATTCCACAGATCATTTGCAGTTAAAAGCGTGATTCCACAGATCATTTGCACTGAAAGCATGATTTCTCAGACCATCTGTGACTGAATGCACAATTTCTCTGGACGGGACATAAGATCACATTTTAAGTTTTTATATACATGTATATAAACAATAAATAGGATACATACAAAATAATATAAACATAAAAACAACAACACATAGAACAATTCTTCACTATCAATAAACCAACCATCAATTCAGTTAATATCTTAATGGTCTTCAGTTTAATATCACTTTTCTGATATCACTAAAACATTCAATACTTACACACACATATAGTCATATAAGACCACAACTTACCCTTGTAATTTTAACAAAGACATTTTTTTAAAAAAAAAATTGTAGTTGTTTTCTAAACATGTGTGTGCATAGAGAAAAAAATAGCGTTCACAACCTTTTTTTACTTATTATAAATATCAGCTTCCGTATATACAGTGGCTTGGTTGCCTTTACACTACAGCATGAGGCTTGCATTTTGTTGTTGAAATACACCAGAGCTTACCAAATGCACTCGTAAAACCCATGCCCCCAGACCCTGCTACCAACATAGGGCATGCACATTGTTTGCAGTCCATCTAGGTCACTGATATAGCTCCTTTTTAAAACTTCCCTTGCTTTTATTCTCAATTTTCATAAAATTACCTAATCAAACTATAAAACAAATCATCACAAGAGAACATATCTCCTATTCAAAAACATTGTCACTAACAGAGACACTAACAACGTCGCCGCTGTACACAGATGTCCAGATGGCAAAGCACCGCTTGTGTAATACAAGAATGGATAGAAGAAATCATTCGGCACTTTCGCGATGAAGATGGGTGCCTCACCCTGATATTTCACAGCTGGTTGCGAGACGTCAACAAAAGAGACGGTCTGACTCACTTCAAAAGCTTGACTGAGATCTTGAGTATCGGCTTGGCAAAATGCACCAGTACACTGTAACAAGAAAGGGGTGGTTAAGAATGCATGATGTTGTGTTTGAAGCTGTTGAATATTATATTCTTCTTACACATAACTGATAGAAGTTATTAAGTAAATGAATTTATAAACAAGAGGGCCATAATGGCCCTATATCGCTCACCTGAGTTAATTTGAACCAATACAAGAGGGCCAAAATGGTAAAGATCAAATACAAAATAAAGGTGCTAGAGAGTAACACCTTGGGCAGAGCCAAATGTGACCCCAGGGCTACATGTAACATATGAGAGCTGTGTGCTTTGTGGTTTTAGAGAAGATGATTTTTTAAGTTTTTCCCTTTACATGTCTATGTAAAACATGTGACCCTTGGGGCGGGGCCAAATGTGACCCAAGGGTCACCATTTGAACAAACTTGGTAAAGGACCATAAGCTTATAGTAAATGCATAATATCAAACCTCTGGCTCTTGTAGTTTCCGAGAAGAATTTTTTTTCCTATATAAGAAGTCTGTGTAAAACTGTAACCACCGGGGTGGGGACAAATTTGACCCCAGGGTCACCAAACTAAGTAGAGATAAGGTGATGCTACATGTAATACATGAGAGCTCCGTTCCATGTGGTTCCAAAGAAGAAGATTTTTTTCGGTTTTCCCCTATACAAGCCTATGTAAAAATTGTGACCCCCGGGGCGGGGCCAAATGTGACCCCTGGGTCACCATTTGAACAAACTTGGTAGAGAACCATAAGCTTATAGCAAATGCAAAATATTAAACCGCTGGCTCTTGTAGTTTCAGAGAAGCAGATTTTTTTAGTTTTTCCCTATACATGTCTATGTAAAACATGTGACCCTTGGGGCGGGGCCAAATGTGACCCGAGGGTCACCATTTGAACAAACCTAGTAAAGGGCCATAAGCTTATAGTAAATGCAAAATATCAATCCCCTGGCTCTTGCAGTTTCCGAGAAAAAGATTTTTAAAAAAAAAATCCTATATAAGTCTATGTAAAACTGTGACCCCCGGGGCGGGGACAAATTTGACCCCAGGGTCACCATTTGAACAAACTTAGTAGAGGACCGTAAGCTGATGCTACATGTAATACATGAGACCTCTGTGCCTTGTGGTTTCAGAGAAGATTTTTTAAAAAAAAATCCTATATAAGTCTATGAAAAACATGCAAAATCTCAATATACAAACTTTGGACCCCCCGAGGCACAGCCATTTTTGACCCCGGGGACTTCATTTTAACAAACTTGATAGTCTAGCCGTTGGCGGTCATATTAAAAGAAAAACTGTCGAAATCTGTCTGGCGGTTCTTGAGAAGACGATTTTTTAATGTTTTGACCATATATGGTAATGGCGGCCATCTTGGTTGTCGTACCGACCTAATTTTAACAAATCTAAAAAGCATTCATCTAAGGATCATCCATGTGAAGTGTGGTCAAAATTGGCCAAGCGGTTTCTGAGGAGAAGTCGTTTGAAGCAAAAGTTAACGACGGACGACGACGGACGACAGACGACGGACGAAGAGTGATCCCAATAGCTCACCTTTGAGCCTTCGGCTCAGGTGAGCTAAAAAACAAACACCAACATTTTCTTAAATATGTTGAGACAAAATACTGATGCTAGTTAATGACATATACATAATTATGATATCTACAATACCGTTGGTGATGCCAATCATGGGACAATACTTCAACGAAAGACAAATCATTTTGAAAAAGAGACTGACCATGGCCATTTACATAGGGGGATATTTAAGTCACTCATTTTTTGGGTATTCTTTCATTCAGGCTTGTTATATTCATCTTCAGTCAGAGCTATTCCATTAAAACATACATGGGACCCAAGGAAGGCACTTTGAAAACTGAACATCCACCCATGGATGAAAATTGCGTTTTAATAGGTAAACATAAAATTTGGTGAAAATATAAAATTTACTATAAAGTTATTGTGTAAACAAGATTGAAGTTAACGGACAATGCCAAGAGTTTGGACAAATTGGCTTGAAATAGTCTTGTATGATAAATGAACAAAACTATTGTAGCTATATATAAATAAAGAACAACATACACAAGTTTTGCATTGAGCCCTCATGCACAATTACTCTGTAAAATATACAATTGCTGACAATCGACTCACCAAAAGAAGTGTTATATTGTTATCTGAATGTGTGACAATATTAATAAACAAGACTCAGTTCTGGAACACTACCAGTTTAATGAAGACATCTATCCTAGACAAAGACAAGATTAAGAATGACCTCTGCATGCAATGTACAGTTTATATATCCCTCCAAGCTATCTGTGTGGCCCCATACTAAATAGGCCAGGCTTGGTACTGTAACTAATTGATTCGTAGATCATTACTGGAGTCTTTGATGAACATTATACAACAGAAGACACTTGCATAAATGCTTGGCTTTAGTTGATACATGAAAATATAGGTATCATCATATCATGTGTCTCTAAATGTTTTGCAAAATGTGAGTCAAAAATGTTTCTTATCACATGCTTCTCAAACCATATAAATGGAACATTTTAAATTGAATTAGATTTTATAGTCGTGACAACAGCTAAGGTCATATGGCGACTTTCCAGCTTCCATTGGCGGAGGAAGACATCAGGTGCCCCTACAGTCAATTTTCATGCACAGGTATCCACCTGGGTAGAACCGACGTTCTGCAAGCCAGCTGGATAGCTTCCTCGCATAAAGATCCAAGATTCGATAAGGGATTGAACCAGTGTTGAGGGGAAAGCGATGTCAAGTCAGAGACTCTAACCACTTGGCCACAGACGCCCCAGATGGAAAAAAAAATCACAAAACAAAACAGTGGCAGTGATTTAAAGAGTACCTACCCTAAATTTTACATCCTTGATACTGTCGTACAACAATGCCACTCCTATTATTTTCGGCTGGGGGTTGGCGAGGGCACCAACGTTGGAATACAGGACCTGGATGTGTAGGCCCATCTTCAATCTACACGTGTCCACAGGCACTCCAGCAAACTGAGGAAGAACATGTTTAACCATGACAAACCCATGACTGAATATTTGTTATTAACAGCACAGCTTCATCCAGAAGTGAACACATAACTATTGTAACTATATATAAACAGGGTTTCAAATTTGTTTTTTCAGTAACGGGGTTTTAAAAGTAGGCGTGGGATTTATGTTCTTCCTTTTGTTCTGTAAACTAGTGGGTCAACTGACCAAAGAAAGAGGGTAAAGCACACACCTCTTATAAAAAGCCTAATTATAAATAAGAATAAGGCACAACAGTTTGGCACTGAGCACTATATATGTATCTCCAACTGTCTATATAGGATCAAGGCCATACAACTTGAAGCCACACTCATAGATATGTATATACCGGTAGTTATGGATATCTCAAACAACATCAAGTTCTTTATTAATATCAATTTTTTTCTGTTCTTCTTCCTTTACTGTCAAGTTCATTGAATTCGTTTAAAAGGAGATTTGGAGACAATTGAAAAAGGCGTAAATTCTGTTAAAATTCGTAGCAGACCTATGGCACTTGTCTGTACAAGTTTCTCTTATGAAAGTGAATGCTTTTTTTAAGTTTCACTGAATTCCTTGAAGCGATTTCTGAGATGTGAGTTTAAAATAAAAGATTTACCAACACTCCAGCAAACTGAGGAAGAACGTGAGTTGAATAGCTTGCATTTTCTTTGAAAAGTCGAGCCAAAAATTACAAAAGACACTGTATATAAACATTAACTCACTTTTGCGTCACTTGGTATAGGCCTACCGTCTACAAGCACCTTCACCCAGTCCCCTACTGTGTTTAATCCTGTGTTTCCGAAAGTGGCAACATAGCGATTGTTATCAACCCAGACATTCCGCGCACTGTCAAAGGTCGGGGTGTTGTCCGGGCCCTCCAGAGTTTCCACTATTCTTCTCTGAATGTCGGAACATGTGGTGGCCCCAGAGATGGTGCTCAAACTCAACCTTGTTTGTTTTTTATAAACAAAATTAATTTAATAAATAAATGTGGCATACAATTTATCAATTTCAACTAGTTATTTGGGTGTACTTAAGAGGTGAAACATTGTTTATGATGAATTATCATGTATTATATGACATTTTTGGAGTTCAACATCAACTGAATCACAAATAGTGATTTAATACATGATACTATTGAGGTCCCAATATGACCGTACATGTGTTTACGGTATTCCCCCACAGTGACATGTCTGATGCGAGATTTATTCCTTGATCCCTCCGAGGATCTTGTCCCAATATTGAGATCAAGCCTCAACATCAGCCAACAAACATAACGTCACATCAGCTAAATATAATTTTGTTATTTCATACCCGTTTAATAGCAATATTTGCCATTTAAACTATTTCTTTCACTGAGATATCCTGACCTTTCACCCACAAAGTAACGGAAATCCTGACCTTTCACCCACAAAGAAACGTAAATAACAGTTGTATATTTCACAGCAGATCATTTCAGCATAAACAAAAATCTCACCGAATTAAACAGCCTGTTCGCATATTTTCACCAAACTTCACGAGTACTCTGGAGTCACGTGATGTGGCATCTGGGCACTCTCCGTTTCCCAATGCTCGCACCATGGTCAGACCTGCCATCGGATCCGTGCGCATTACAATGGCTTGAGTGACATATGTTAAGGAAACATCTGGTATTTATATAAGTGGTATGAAACAAAAAAAAGTCTCAGTATCTGAAAAATACTTAATAGTAACACCTGAAGGGAAACTGCATTTCTTTATCCTACCGAGGTCGCTGTCCCAATATGACCATTTGTGTGTTTACGGGACATTAAACACCATACATTTCATGTCAGTCGAAGTTTTATGATTCGAATTGAATGTTGTTTAACGGCTCATCAACACTATATAGGTTATTTAGAGCCGCCCCAGAGAGAGGGCAAAGATACATAGGAATCTGGGAACCGTGCCCTACTCTTATTATTGAATAGATTCCTATGGTTCTTTAACGTGCTCGGAGGATAGACCGATACACGGGACTGCCCGGTTTACGTCCACATCCGACGGACAAGGCTAAGGGAAAGTGTCTTGCCCAAGAATACACCGATGAAACTCGGTAGCACCACGGAGGATTGAACCCGGGGCCTCCAGTTACAATTCCGCCACGCTATCGACTGCGCCAAGCCAGCCCTCCGAAGTTTTATGACATTCATCTTCAAGACTTGACCATTAATGCCGTTTATTCGACGACTTGATTGCATAAAGGATATTTTACAACGTTAGCAATGCTGGTACTGGATATCAGCTCGCCATAGCGCAGGGGCTTGCCAATAATGTACCCTGGGTTTCCACTCCTGCTCGTCGTAACATTACTGTCCGACACCTAAAATTGTACATAAAAAATACACATTGGTGATCTTAATATGTCGTTTACCCAACCAGAATGTATACCCTGCTTTGCACCGTTAACGGTCAAACACATCTTATTGGAATGTGTAGACTTTGATCCTATGCGTCAAAGGTACTACAATGTTAATACTATGAAAGAGTTATTTGATACTGTAGATTTTAGTCTTGTTTTAGATTTCCTAAAAGAGATCAGACTATATAAATCATTATAATGTGTTCTTATATATATTTACGTTGACGGGCATTTGTTGATTTACATACATAGTTTATATTACACCTTATCATCCCTTTTTTTTTTTTTTATAGTTTTATCTTTATATATTTACACTAATTTTTAAATAATACTTCATTTTTCATCAATTTTTTGCGCACAATATGACCTATTTATGTGTCGACGTGCCGTAAAACACCATTCATTCATTCATTCGTTTACCCAACAAGATATATTCATGATTGGTTTCCATATTTTAACAAGTTGTAATTTATTGTTTGGAAAAAGATAATTACAGTAAAAGAGCAAGTAAGATTGTAAGTTTGCCCACATATATACACAATTTAACGCAAATTAAACCAGAAATTAAACATATATGCTATCCCTAAATGTGCATGACCTTGACCTTTATTATACTGACCTGTTCACAAAACATTGTCTTGTTGGCAAGTTTGGTTCAAAGGCACAAATCGGACATGGAACAAATACCCTACCCACTACTGACAGGTTGAAAGATAAAGACATGAGAGTTCTTTCTGACATATCATACTGTCAACATCAACCTTCTGTCATGTTACATGTGTTATGGAGTCGAGTCAGTGGACATGAAGTAGTGATGGGCAATCCGTTGAAATTTACAATCGATCATCGGTTACATTCGGTTGGATGTAACCAATCAATCATCGATTATAATCGGATAGTCGGTATGAAGTATTACATGTGCATGTTAACCTAAGATTTAGGCCTTGAACTTAGAACAATTTCTGATTATGTATGTATTATTTCCAGTCTGGTTGGTTCTTATGCCATTGTTATCTCATTTTAATCAGCAAAATAATTATAATCTATATAAATGTGTTAACTTGTGTACATAGCTCCTGAATAATCGCGTTTATTTCTATTTTAACATTAATTAAAACACATTTTTACATTTTACCGATGATCGATTATAGACTTTCATAATCGATCATCATAATCGGAAGCCTAAGTAACCGATGATCGGTTTACAATCAATTAATCGGTAGATCACTAGACGACATGATGCACTAATGCGTCTAAATGCGCCCCCTGTCCCCAAACTATTAGTCATTTATGACATTGCTTCTGTAATTGTTTTTATTTATGAATAACAACATATATATACAACATTGCCTTGTAGAATTAGTTCTCATATTTCTTATCATCTTCGTTTCCGGTTTTCCCATTTAAATGGTAATGTGTCCAGAGTGCCAGATACGATGAATCTGAAGCTTCACCCATTATGTTTGTCATGATACTGATTTAACTTCTCATTGTTATATGTTGGTTAGCATACAGCCCTGGGGTGTATAGAATCATCGGTACTTGGTAGTAAAGAATCATTTTATGTTTAAATTCAATTTTCTCATCTCATGTATTTTAGACTATTTTAAAATTTTCCAGGCTTTAAGATATATCATATAAGCATACATTTATGCAGCAGTGAAATGATTTGGTGCATTTTTCCATGCAAATATGTATCACTAAGTGCAACACCTTCAGAAAAAATGACTCTTTACTGACCAAATGAAATGTATTTTTGAAACGAAAAAATTCATACTGTCACAATAAAATGAGATTATGTGCTGTTAGAACAAATTTTAGAGACAAAAGTCAAAATGTAATCATCAAATAAGTTAACTTGTTAAAGTTTGGCACTTTTAGGGATACAATGAAATTATGTAAATATTGGTACACAATAACCTATATGTATTAAAACATTCACAGCGGTAGGACAATAATTTCAGATATTTTGCTATCATACAACTAAAAGAGTAAATCTAAATCAGAAACTAAACAGGTGTTTTCCTTTCATTTTAAATTTAGATGTTTTACCCAAATGGTTCTATACCCCTAACCCACTGTACGGTTATTGTTGCCTGGTTTTGACATTTGTCAATAAAATATGGTGATTAGGTCAGACAAATTGCATTGACAAAGACGATGAAAGTTCAAGGTATAAACATTTACCGAGTTGTAGGTGACACTGAAGGTCTGTGACAGGGGTAGACTGGCCTGTGTGATACTACCCAACACAAACTGCACCTCCATCCTCGCTATACCTGCCGTACCATTGACTGTCACCACATACCGCGCCTAGAATATGGTAAATACAGTACACAAAAATTCTCCTATTGCCAGATATAAAAAAAACTTGCCTCATATGTTTGTCAGACAATAATTAAACTAATTTTCTAAAATGCCAGTGACAACTGTTGCGCAGTATTAGGTAGGCTATGGAATGTGTTGGTCAAAGAGCAGGGACTTATAGTTTATTATATATTTTAAGTTTATAACACTGATATTATAGATACATATGGTATAACAAACAAAACAACTTTGGCTGTAACATTCGTTGCGTACATATATTTTAGTGGCAAAACAAATACAAACTGTCGACATAACTAGTCAACAATACAGTACTAGGAATTACTGTTGCTCAAACTATTAAATAGGTCTGGCATTATACTCAGCAATAGATCTAATGTTAGACTGGTCCACTGCTGTGCCCTACAATTAATTGTCCCACCAGTAGTGTCATATTATAAGAATCTTTCATGGGTATCTGGTGAAGATAGGAAATTCCAACCCGAGGTATGCGTTTTTACCGGCACCGAGGCTCTGCCGAGGTTCCTATTAAAACACTTATACCGAGGGTTGGAATTCCCTATCTGAACCAAATACCCATGATAGATTCTTTTTCTTGCATATCGAAGACGTGCGTTGACGCAGCCAGCTACTAATGTTTTGTATGTTTTCATAAATACCGGATGTTGGTGCGCGCGTGACTTTTATCTGTACCCATAAAGATGAGTTCCCATGCCCTATGTAAAAAGTGGATAGTCTTTTCTTGCATACCGGACAAGGATATCCGTCATTTTACCGGGGCTAGATTTTTCCATCTCACCCTAGGGTCGAGATAAAAAGCGCATGCACCAACATCCGGTATGCAGGAAAACATGCAAAACTTTAGTAGATGGCGTTGTCAACACACCTAATGCAAGAAAAAGAATCTTTCATGGGTATTTGGTTCCGATAAGGAATTCGAACCCTCGGTATAAATGTTTTAATCGGAACCTCGGTTCCGATAAAAACACTTATACCTCGGGTTGGATTTCCCTATCTTCACCGTATACCCATGAAAGATTCTTATAATCCGGTATGCAAGAACATTTTATCTATAAGCTGAAACTTTCATGGGTAGCCGATGAAGATTGGTAATTCCATCACTAGGTATAAAAAAAATTATGGAACCGAGACTCTGCCCAGATTCTGACTAAAGCAGCTATACCAACAGTTGGAATTACCCTATTCGAACTGGATAAATACGACTGATTCTTTGACTTGCATTACATTGTTATTTTGTGCATTGGGGTCGTCCACAATCAATGGTTTGCGTGGTTATTTACACAACGTCATGCAACTATTGACATTTTTAACATCGTTTCTGGTGCGCCTAACTTTTAACTGCCCCATGTGTTAGATCAGATTTTCCATCACATGTGAAAATGCAGATATGCTTAATCCGTATGCAAGAAAATCTTATAAATGGGCTGAAATAGAAAGCTTTATTAAAAGATCATTCTGTGGCAAAAAAAAGAAATTTACTATAGAATTCCTGAATGCCTCACCTCTAGAACAACATTATTGCAACTATTTGCGTCAAATGTGGCATTAGGAGGCGTGTTAAATCCACAATCCTGGACTGTATCATTAGACAGACGACATAAAGGAGTGGCAACGTTAATGGCCAGTGTATAGGGATTATTATACAGGTTCTGAATCAGGTCTGGATCCACAGTTGCTGAAATGCAGAAAGTATGACACCTTATAAAAGTATGTACTAGGCAGAAATTAAAGACATGGGTGTTCAAATAAGACAAATAAGAAAAAATAGGGGGAGTCAAATAATTTGCTAACATGCGCTAAGCCAATCCGCACGAAGTGGGTGCTCCTGGGGCAATATTTTTTTACAGATAAAATAATGATTAGAAGGGTGTTTCATGGAACACTTGTGTTGCCTGCCATGTGCTTATTTCAGCACATTATGAGCTTGGCTAGGCAGCAGGTTAATGTTTTAAGAAAAGGGGCATAACTATGTCAAAAAGGAAGTCAGAATTATTGGACATGTGCACCAACATTCCTTTAGGTAAGATGAAAATGTGTGTAAATTTTTTCAACTTTTCAAGTTATGGCCAAGATTAGATTGCAGGTTGAATTATGTCGTACGACAATGGACAGACGACAAAGTGATCCCTAGATGTCTGACATGCTGTGCAGGCAACACAAAAAGGTAGATTATTGCTCTTTTTTTTATTCCCTATTTTTCAAATGTTTACCAGTGACATTTGACACCATTCATATGGAAACTGTCAACCGGGTATCACTGGTCTTTTTGATAATAGAAACTTTGCACTGACCAATCTATGGTTTGTTGGCAAATTTAAATAAAAATACACTGTTTGTAGACAGTCAACATTCATATATTAAACATAATAAACAACAAAATAATAGTTTCTAACAACATTAACTATAAGACACTAGATCCGGATTTTTTAAGGAACAAAAACGGACATTATATTTTTTTTACAAAACAGAATTATATTTTTCTGCTATACATACTTGGTATAGGCGGTGTTGTTGTGGTGGCTGGTGGTGCTGCGGTGGTCACATTGGAAGTTACACCTGGCGTGGTTGTTGGTGCAGGGACTGGGGTAGTGACGGGAGCTGCCGTAGTAGATATATCCGTAAACGTTCCATTAACTACATAGCCAAACAAGCCTGGAATCTGAGAAAGAGAAACGATGTCTGGTCATGAAAATTCAGAAACTTAAAGCTACATAGTCTTCATTTAATACTTAACGTCTCTTTGTGGCTTGCGGATGTAATGCGATATATTATTTCACATTAACAGGCTTATTTGTAAAATCATGTACCCGTTACAAAGTAAATATAGAGTTAACTGTATTGAAATTTTGAATTTTGCGAAGGTATATCAGTTGTTTAATGGTCACAAATTTTGTTTAATGGCGGCCCGTTTGCGAAGCCATTAAACACGATTTAGAAATATTGACCTCAATACAGGTTAACCCATTTCTCACGCATTTCATTGTTTTTGACTGTTTTACTTCAATACAAACGCACTGAAATAAAACTAAATGACATCACATTGTTGACAGTTTAACGTCACATGACTGGAATTACCACAGGTTATGCACTATTTAATAGTCACAAATTGTTTAACGTCAACCAATCGGATTGCAGGTATTAGGACAATTGCTTCAGAAAGAGTATTGGTTATTTCTCATTTACCTACGAACATTATCTACTGATTTATAATCATCTTTTAAATCATAATTATTCCTAAAAAAGACAGTGAATAAGGACTGCACAGCTTTTATTTATTTGCTCTCACTTGAGCAATCAGTTATATACTCCCCATTTACCTGGATTATATCTATACTACATATATATGTCATATTTATGACTGCCTACTATTAACACAGCGACCCGTGGTTAGGGCCTTGCCTCGGCAGTGGCCCGTCTGTTGGATGGGATTTTGTATCCTTCATCTTATATCCCTCTGAGGTTGCTGTCCCAATATGACTATATGTGTTGAACAGAACATTTTTATTCAGTTTTACATAATGACTGAATACCTGTATCCAAAACAGCAGTGTTCGAAACCTAAGCTTGAAAACTCAACCACCACCACCAAGAGTGCAATGTTTTATTAACACAGAGAGACTACATGCATGCAAGTATGACGAGATCACCAAACAGTCATACAGTAGTCAGACTCGGGACTTGGCAGATCAGTTTCGGGGTAAGAATTATGTTAGGGATAGTAAAAATCAATAAACCGCCAACTTCACATTGCTCTGTCCCAATTCTGAGAGTTGTCTTATTAAGCATGACTGTGAGGAATGTTATCGAAGGCCTTCTGTAGGGAGATACTGAATGTCCCACATGCCACATTTAGATAACATATTCCAAGGGCGTAACTGCCTATACGCACAATATGCATGTTTGTATACATTTTTTTTTTGCCAATCAGAAAAACATAGAATGTGGATAAAACGCGGAAAAAATTACTTTCGTGATTAAAATATATATTTTGTATTTTGTTAAAAACTAAGGAATAGCAGTGGACTTATTCTTCGATGTTTGATCACTGACCATGACAACCCTGAAGTCGAGATAGTATGCGGCCGCAGAGAGAGCATCTGTCGTCTGACAGGATGTCTGCGTGAGTGTGGATATAATTCTGGTACACTCCGTCGTCAGTTCTGTCAGGTAGGCTGTAAGAAATACAAATTAATAATAAATTCCATCCTGCCTAATTTACAAAAGATCCAAGTACGACTCACTTCTCTTACACCTAACTTGCAAATCAACCGTGGCATGAATGACTGTATTCAATTATGAATGTGAAGGGAAAAACTTGCACCTGATTTAGAAAAGACTATATTCTCTTATGCCTAAGCTGTTCATGTGAAGGAAAACAAGAATATTGGTACAACTGATGGATCTCCCTTAAATGGATGACTTGTGTGAATGAAGGCATATACAACGAAAAACAATAATACACTAATGTGTGTCCATTTGTTAATATATATATATGACATAAGTGATTTTCTTAGACCATGGTCAAAAGCAATAACATCGATCTAAACATTATCAATTAAACAAAGTATGGCAAACTCATACATCTGGACAATTTATGTCTGACAAAGAGTAATACCACGCCATACACACACGATTCTCCACCCAGTCACAATATACTGACACCAAGCACACCAGTCCTAGAACTACCCTTTACATGTATATTCTTCTAGAACTATTTTTTTTATCAATCTTTGATATAACCCAGTCAGGGATTGAACACTCGACCTCCCACATTCAACATTATGCCATCTATTTGGATAAACAAAATGCATCGGAAAAAGTAAGACCACTTACGCATAGGATTTTGGTCATTGCACTCACTGGATCCCAATGTGGAAGGAAAGACCATATACCCCCGTGCCTGATTTGGATACATTATATATATCGGATCGCCGGTCTTGTAGAAACTGTCCAACGTATAAACTGGTTCCACGTACTGTACTGGCTGCTGCAGGGAGGCAGTGGAATATCTGTCAAGATACTCTCGAAATGATGGGAAGTCCTGGATAAAGTCTGGGTCCAAGTAATAATTCCTTGTTTGGTCTGAAAGAAGAATTAGAAAACCAGTTGATATGTTTCACATCAGAAGTAAATGACACGAGCAAGTGGATAATCAATGTAATAAACCCAAGTGTGCGGTAGCTACTACCGTCATGAGGCATAAGCTTCAGTAAGTTAGGCTTTTGGCTGCTTCAAGAAAATGGAAACAGCATTCAGACCAATCACTGACCTGATTTTTTACAGGTACTGTTATGATTTGTTTGTTTGTATGGTGCTTTACGTCATTTTCAACACATTTAAGGTTATATATGACGGTCATTTTTTTGTGGTAGAGGCAGACCACCCACTTTTTCTGGGTAGAACCAGTACTGTACACCTCCCGCCATCCGTAAGAATCGACTGTTATGAATAGATGCAACATTCAACATTTGACAGTTAGGGATAATAATTTTGAACACAGTCTGCTGCTGAAAAGCACAATGCCTTATTCATTAAGCTACTCTGGAAGGGTTATAGAACCTGTGTGGTTGATTGAATTGTGGTTTACTTCATTTTCAGCACATTTTAGGCTATATATGACGGTCGATTTTTTTGTGGTGGGGGCAAGCTAACCTTTTTTCCTGGGTAGAACCAGTACTGTATACCTTCTGCCATCCGTAAAAAAAAGACACTTTTTTGCTATAAGTTGAGCTCCTAGTGGGATCAAGTTGAGCTCCCCGTGGGATTTGAACCCGCAGCAGTGAGAGGGTTTCAAAAGCAGCTACTTTACCATCCTGGCCATACCGGAGATGATAGAACCTGTGTGACTGGATTGTATAAGTGATAAGAGTAATACACCAGTTACAGTAAAAATTATATTAAATACTGTATAAAGTTTCATGACCATCAGACCATGGATCAAATACTAGATAAGTAATCACTCTTGACAGTTTGCATGTTAAAAAAGCATTTTACATACATTCAATTATTTTACATTTAAGACTAAAGTGTTTTACATTTATATAAAAATGACAAAGGATTCACACCAGTATTAAGAATAAAACAAAAAAAACTTACAGTTGTCATAGTAAATGCAGAACAGGCCATTGCTGGTAGTCACTGTGGTGGCAGGAGAGTTGGTGAACAGGAAGATCTCCTTCTGGTAACAGACCTTGTCATCTACCCTAATGACGAAAAAAATAGGAATAAAGAATATTTGACTGACCAGTTTGATTGTCATAAAATTCCCCAATGAATGGATATGGGAAAAATAAACCAACTGATACCTCAGGCCATGCTAAAATTGACCCTAGGATCACCATTTCAACAAACTTAGTAGAGGACCATAAGCTTATAAATACTACATGCAATATATGAGAGCTATATCCTGTTTGTTTTCAGTCAAGAAGATTGCTTAACATGTGACCCCCTGGGACAGGTCCAAATTGTTGACCCCAGGGTCTACAGTTGAACAAACTTGGTAGAGGACCATAAGCTTAAGTTACATGCAAAATACCTCTGGCTGTTGTAATTTCAGAGTAGAAGATTTCTTAGATTTCCATATTTACCGTTACCTCCAGTGGGCAGGACCATATATCTGACCCAAGGGTCATAATTTCAAAAAACTTGTTAGAGGACCATAAGCTTACGTTGCATGATATATATGAGAGCTTTACGCCTTGTGGTTTCAGAAAAGAAGATTACGTTTTTCCCCTATATAACTATAAGTCTATTGGGGCAGGGCCAAATTTGACCATGGGGTTACTAAAACTTGGTACAGGACCATAACTTATGCTACAAACAAAATAATAGACCCTTAGCTCTTGTAATTTCGAAGAAGAGGATTGTTTTAACGATTTTTTTCTTTACAAAGTCTATGTAAAACTGTGATCCCCTGAGCGGGGCCAGACTTGTCCCGAGGGTCAGCATTTAAACAAACTTGGTAGAGGAACATAATCTGCACGCACAATATAAA
Source organism: Cyrtodaria siliqua (assembly GCA_037043455.1). Lineage (NCBI taxonomy): Eukaryota > Metazoa > Mollusca > Bivalvia > Adapedonta > Hiatellidae > Cyrtodaria > Cyrtodaria siliqua. The sequence continues at coordinate 34,056 of JAWPHD010013327.1, forward strand.
AACCTCTAGCCCATGTATTTTCAAAGAAGAAGACTTTTTAAAGATTTTCGTATAAAACTCTACTTAAAACTGTGATACCACACTGGGCCAGACGGGCCTGATTTGACCCCAGGGTCATCATTTGAACATGATAGAGGACCATATGCTGATGCTGCTTCACATCTTGTGGTTTCAGAGAAGATTTTTTTCAGTTTTACCCTATACAATTCTATGTAAAACATGTTTGAAAAATGTAATTCCAATAAATAGGTTTTAATAGACTCCTGGGTGAGCTATTAGCAAGATAAGTTGACCTAAATTATTTGTAGCTGTACATATACTTACACAATTGACATAGGGTTACAGATGAAAGAAGTGATATCTACAGCTGTACACATACTTACACAACTGACATAGGGTTACAGGTGAATGCAGCGATATCTACAGCTGTACACATACTTACACAACTGACACAGGGTTACAGGTAAATGTAGCGATATCTACAACTGTACACATACTTACACAACTGACATAGGGTTACAGGTAAATGCAGCGATATCTACAGCTGTACACATACTTACACAACTGACACAGGGTTACAGGTGAAAGCAGTGATATCTACACCTGTACACATATTTACACAACTGACATAGGGTTACAGGTGAATGCAGCAATATCTACACCTGTACACATACACAACTGACACAGGGTTACAGGTGAATGCAGCAATATCTACACCTGTACACATACACAACTGAAACAGGGTTACATGTGAATGCAGCGATATCTACACCTGTACACATACTTACACAACAGACACAGGGTGACATGTGAATGCAGCGATACCTACACCTGTACACATACTTACACAACTGACACAGGGTTACATGTGAATGCAGCGATATCTACACATGTACACATACTTACACAACTGACACAGAGTTACAGGTGAATGCAGCGATATCTACAGCTGTACAGCTTGGATCGCAACAACAGTTGATGTCACACTCATTTCCAGTCAGGTCACACAAACACTGGCCCACTTCTGAAAGGAGTATTGTAGAAGTATTTTAAATTTTATATAGATGTAAGTACAGTGACCATGAGTCGGACACATTTAATAAAGAATGACATAGGTCTACGACGTAAAATGATAATTCAGGCTGGTTTAGGTTTAAATCTGAATATATGGCCGTACTTCACAGGAGTATCATAGTAGTTTATATGTGTTTCACTTGTAGAAAATAGCATGTTATAATACCCTACCCATGCATGATATCAAGTTGGATGATTTTGACAATTCGGACACTTTCATTTTATGAGAATATTGAAGAATGGGTATAATTTTTTACATTATTTGTAGTGCTCACTGCTGTTTCGATTAATCAATTTGATCGAGCATCAGTCAGTTAAGCCTTTTTTCCGATTAATCGATTACAATTTTTCATGATCGAGTTTACTCGGTTGTTGCAAAATTATAACTGATTTCATTTGCTTGTACTAACATGCACAAGAGAATGAAATAAGTTTTACTTTTGCAACAAGTAATCATATATCTCTGAAGGGGTATCACGATTTAGACTTAAAATAAGAGTCTTGAAGAGCTAAGTAAACTCTTAAAAATTAAAAGGGGGAGGAGTGTGGTGATATTGGGTACCCGGACGCGACATTTAGCTCAGTTGGCAGAGCACTCGCTCTGTAAGCAGAAGGGGTATAAAACCCACTACCGAACCCCGACCGTCTACTTAAATGATAAAACTGTATATTACTAACAAAACTGTTAATTGTTGACTATTTTAGTTTATATACATTGATATAAAAATAAATATTATAGCAATGTATTGTTTGAAAATATTTGTTAGCTTAAATACATGCACTGGCGAAATAATTCACATTTTATCATTTTCAAAGGGTATAAAACCCGCTCCCATACCGCACCGAACCACTAACATCCGAACCCCTACCTTTCGGTATATATGAAAGTGTAAACCCAAATATGGAACCATTTTCAATAAACATACTTACATTCTCACTATAACAACTTATTTCCAAACAAATTTCTTTAATTGGAAGGTGAAAAACACGATTTCATGCTAGTTGTGAATTTTCCGAACCCCTACTGCATATATTTTCTAATATCAATGTATACAAACTAAAATAATCAACAAATAACAGTTATTTTAGTAATTATACAGTTTTATCATTTCAATAGACAGTGTGGGGTTCAGGTTCAGGAGGGTTCGGGAGTGGGTTTTATACCCATTCCTGTAAGCGACAGTGATTTTTTTACCTTTTTCAAAGGTACTCGAAAAAGGTACTCTACCTTCTCAATTGAGAAAATTTAGTGGCATTTTTTGCAAAATTGGGAAATTTTCTGAATTCAATCATCAGTATCGTATACATAAAAAAAAAAGAACTTTCCGTACATACTGAAATTTCCCAACACTAAAGAGCTCACAGTACTTGCACATATATCCACCGTTAGTTGTAGACTGGTACATCCATGGATATAAGGCATCATATTGTACAACGGCAAATTTGCGTTGGTCCGGGACAATGCACACTTCTCGAGCCTTCTCCTCATACCCCTTGGTCTTAAGGAAAGATGGAGGATCACATGATTCAGTGAAACTCAAAGGACATTCGACTAGAGATTCCTACGGAAATTTCTGACGAAGTCTGTGTGTCACCTTGGTCGGGTTCGTCATCACCCGTCGGAATCTGATTCTCGCTAAGCTTTTTAAACACAGGCCCTTTGCATCGTTCTTTTTCAACTTTTTGGCATAATATTTTGAATTATGTGACATGATGGCAATTGTTGATATCGAAGAAAGTCTTGGTTAAAGAACGCCTTTCGTCATTGTATCGTATAATACTATGCTACGATAAAGCCTTCGATTGATCCTGGTGACAAAATATAAAAGCGAGACGCCCATTGAATAGTAGGTACCTGCGCGCGACTACAATGTTGTTGTTCACACAGGGGTAAAAGCGTAAAATGTTCTAGATAATGAACTAGCTATTTAGCATAATGATTATTTTTGTCGAGGTAAAGTACGGCTTTTACCCCAACCTGGTTGTACGACGATATCGGTTTTAGAATTACACTGGAATACGCTTACGGAAAGCACTTTTCCCAATACTTTGTTAATTTAATATTTTAAATTTGTGTATCATTCTAAAAAAATCACTGAGCGAGCGGTCCCGGGTTTGAGTCCCGTACCGGCCGCACTTCCGCGCTTGGTTTACTTAAGTTTACAGCGTTCACTCAGATATTTTAACAATAAATAATTTACCATAATTTCTCACTAGTTTAAAAAAAACTACAAATACTATACTTACCCGTTTCTCCAATAACCGTTCTAGGCTGGGTTGGGGCGATGGTCGTTGTTGGTGGCAGTGTTGTGGTAGTTGGTGGTGGCGGTGTCGTTACTGCAGGTGGCGTTGTCGCGCTCGTAGTAGCATTCGTAGTGTCATTCGTTGGTGGCTGAGTTGTAGCAGCATGTACCTCAAAAACATTTTGCGACAAGATAAATGTCAAAATGATAGCGAAAAGGTACATACTTCCAGACAAGTACTGACAAAGTTTCTTTTTCGCGGCCATGTTGTATACAAACGAAAACTGTAGACTGGTTTTTGTCTTTGTTTTTGTTGTTCTTGCTACGGTATTATCCACCATATTTAGAAGCGCGCCTGATAAATACGGTAAAATATAAATACACTCAAATACAGTCAAGTTTATTGTTATTTAATCCGATACAGAATTCTATATATCTTCCATTTAGTCAAACCCCTTCTGGGTATCTAGACTGTTGCACGTCATCGACGAGAATGTTAGTAAGAGTATAAAAGATAAACGAATACAGTGAGATAATGTACAGGATGTGTTAAAATGATAAAAACAGGGCAGGTTTCAAAGGGGAGACTATATAGAGTATAGCACTAAGGGCGCTAAATTGTACGCCTAAACATTTATTAGAACATGAGGCGGGAGTATTACCACTCCATTTACATCGAGAGGAGCAGTTGCTGCGGTTCTGGGAAAGGACCCAAACAAAAAGATCACAAAATCCTGTAAATGATATTATTATAAATACATACTATACAAATAAATTTCGTAATAAGCCTAAACCTTTCAGTACAGAAACACTAAACTTGACAGAGGAATATAAATTAAATAAGATCACCATAGCAGATGTTAATACTAGAGACATGCCACCATGGACTCTAGCTTTACCAAAAGTTGATACTTCTCTTTCAAATATTATTAATAAACAGGACAACACATCCATTATATAACAAACTTTTATGGAACATATTGATAACAAGTATAACCATCATGTAAACATGTTGACGGATGGATCAAAGAACCCTGGCACAGGACGCGTGGCATCTGCCTTTGTAATCCCGTCTCAAAACATTAGCAAAATTATTCGAATCTCTGATGGTGTATCCATTTTTACTGCCGAGCTGAGTGCAATAATTAAGTCCCTTAAATGGATTTTCAAAAATAAATCTACTAAATCAGTTACTTTCTCCTATTCCCTTTCCAGCCTTACCGCCATTAAAGATAGAAAAAAAAGCAAATCTAGACCGGACCTAATGTCGGACATATTAACATTACTTAACGACTGTAACATACTGGGTTTATCCATTAATTTAGAATGGTGCCCAGCCCATGTACATATTTCCGGCAATGAAAAGGCCGACCTAGCTTGTAAAGCTGGATTGGACCATCCTTTTATTGATAAACATGTAGCATTTGGACCTTCAGAAGTTTATTCCTGTATCCGTAAAACAATTAATGTTAAACAAAATCATTACCTAACTAATCAGACAAATAAATTCAACACTTTTACTATTAGGGAAGTGCCGTAACTAATGTGGGTAGCACTTGTGGCCCGACCCGATTGCATTGTACTTGTACATATATGGCAATAAAATATGTTTAAATCTAACACTTTTACTAGACTTAACCATAACTTTAGAAATCATGACCTGTTTTCGTGCAATAAAATCCTTCCTAAACTATAACCAGACTTAGCATGGGATATAACTTATTACCTGCGAGTCTAGGAAACCACATTATTAAGGATATTTCCAAAAACTGTCCTTCCTGCTCTGTCCCATACACCACTGAACACTTTCTTCTTGAATGCAGTCAGCTCGACACAAAACGGGACGAATTAAAATCTTAGCTCCAGCAAATTTCAATCCCTCTAAACCTTAATAGTTTAATCCATCCCGAAAAAAGACACAGACAGATGGTTTTCAGCGCTCTTGGTGACTATATTAAAGCCACCCACTTCGAAAAGAAAATCTAAATCTTTTATTATCTCAGTTCCCCCATCTTTTAACCATATCCTTCAGCATAACCCCCATTGTTTAAAAGTAATAAACTACTTATGACATTATTGAACATATCCCATATTTACCATATCTTGTAATTTTAGGCATCCTAGGTGTCCCTCAGTTGCTATAAATGACCTTCCTCAATAGGGGATATACCTCCTTCATGTACCTATAAGGTAATAAGATCACTCCACTTATATTACTGTGGAAAACAACTCAATAATTGATATAGGTATAACAATTAAGGGACTGATCCGGTGAACGCGTTGGGGCGATTTTTGAGTCAGATGACAACGCAGGCACAACGGTCCAGGATCAATCACATACTCTCATAGATATACTGTAATAAAACTTCACTGTTTGACGTCCCAGTGGATCAGCTTGTAAGTTTTGTCTTCTGGGCTCGAAAACACTGACATTATTGAGCATACTCCATATCTACCACATCTCCCAAGTTCCATATAATACCCAATATTTAGTGAGTAAATCGGTCTGAATTGTTTGTCATTTAGTTAGACGGTCGCTGAACTAGCTTTCTATCTGGTAATCTATGCGGATTTTTCTAAATTATATTGATTGGGTTACTTTAATGCAAAGTTAGGTTACTGTTCTTAGCTAGCCTAGACGGTAGTCGTACAGTACGGCTTTCTAGTACAGACCAACGACATCTCTATTTTCTGCATGTATACGCGTATAGTAATCGTCATCATTTTGTTTTCTGTTATTCAATACACCCATCTTTTCAACATATCCTGCAGCATAACCCACAATGTATACAATGTATAAACTACCCATGACAATATCATATCCCATATTTACCATACACCTCCTCAATAGGAGATATACCTCCTTCGTGTACCTATAATGTAATAAGATATATCTTGTCTTTTCATTCTTTGGAAGGAAATAATCTACCTATGCTTTCAATATATCTAAAGCCTGTTTTAACCATTTTTATATCTATGTTGTAACATATGGGATAAAGAGTGAGTGGATGCCACATATGTTTGCAGTACACTTAAACATTGAATACCCCAATGCACACATTAAGATCTCCGACAAAAACTTAGTTGTATATACACATTTTAATACTTATTACCACTTGTTTTATCAAAAGCGTCGGAGATTTTAGTGTGTTTTTTATCTATAGGCAGTCATTCATTATTAGAGCAGGCTTCTGTTCCACTATATCACATAATATCTATGTATATATTTGATCATTGCCCTCCCCAGTGTGGCCTCCACGTGGATCTGTACAAACATCCTTCCTCAGACGAAGGTCTTTAGACGGTATTAAGAGAATTCGGATGCTGAGGACGGGTGCCTGACAAACCGCACTGGGTATTTTTATCATTTTTTATAACATTTTATATGCAATATATTTTAAACATTTCAGTAAATTAAACAAGGGAGCAATGATCAGACAAAGTATGGATAATGTACATATATAAATAAATTTAAGTTACTAGAGACTGTTTTGATAGTTCACACACCCCTGACCCATGCCCCCAGCTGGTACCCTTTTTCGATGGCCTTGCTATTTTATGTAAATTATTTAAAAAAAAATCAAAAACAATCGGTGAACCCCATAATCTTACTTGGGCATATATTAAAGTGTCTGCTTTGTTCTTGTCATTTCTTGAAAGGTGATAAGGTTAAAATAATCTCCTTAGAATAATTATAATTAATGAATAAACAAAATAAACTACCTAGAAACGCTCGCCAAAAGGCCTTGTGCCATAGGGCGAGCAAAAATAAAAACGTATAGTAGAAGGGGAGACTGAACTGTGGCAATGGTAGTGCAACTATGCTGGAGGGCAATACAAATACATCTATCACAAAAATACATCTTATAGCTCAATGTTATTTATTTAAATTAAACACTCGTGATAGAGACACATGTATATTGTGATATGAAACATTGGACACTCAAAGTAGATGACCAAGAGAGAGCAAATATTTCTATATATTAAACTCTATACTTGACAACATACTCATAACCGAAAACGATGTCCTGTTAGCAATCAAGGAATTAAAACCACATAAATCAGCTGGCCCAGATGAAATACATCCAAAGTGATAGTTGAATGTAAAAATGAATTAACAAAGCCATAACAAAATTATTCACCAAGTCATTAGATGAATCAAAAGTACCAAGCTCCTGGAAAATCGCAAATATAACACAATTTTTAAATCAGGAAATAAACAATCTCCAGAAAACTATAGACCAATAAGCCTATGCCCTAATGTTTCAAATTTAATGCAAAAAATCATCAAAAATAATATTATAGACCATATGCAAAGTAACAATCTATTTTCGATACACCAGTTTGAATTTATGAAGGGCAAATCCTGTCCTCTACAATTATTAGAAGTATGATGCACTTGATAGTGGCCAGGATCTTGATGTAATATTCTATGGCTTTAGGAGAGCATTTGACACATTACTACATAACAAGTTACTAAGTTAGAAGGTTATGGTATTGTAGGGAAGGTTTTGGAATGGGTGCAAGACTTCCTGCGGGACAGATATCAAACGGTGGTTATAAATGGAAATCACTCAACATCCGAAAAAGTATACAGCGGGGTACCTCAGGGTAGTGTGTTAGGTCCCACCCGAGGTAGCTGAAACAGTAGTCAAGCTATTTGCAGATGATACTAAAACATATTCAGTTATAAACTCCCAAGAAGACGTAGATAAATTACACTACTGACAATTTTTGTGACTGGTCAAAAACTTGGGATCTATAATTTAACTTAAAAAAAAGTAAAATAATTCATATTGGCAAAACAATTACTATTGAGAACTATTTTATGAAAGACAGGGAAAATCGAAGGGACTTGATTATAAATGTTTCCGAGGAAAAGGATCTGGGGGTGATAGTTGACAGTAATCTCACCTTCAACACACACATAACCTTCAAAGTAGCCGTAGCATATAGAAACCTAGGAATAATTATGAGATACTTTACATATCTAGACAAAAATATATTTTGACACTATCTGAAGCTTTAGTAAGACCCCATTTAGAATATGCCAGTACAGTTTGGTCCCAGTACTTAAAAAAAGCACCAAATCGCTATGTTCAGCGTAGGGCAACAAAAATGCTATCGTCTTTAAACAACCTAGAATATAATGAAAGGCTAAAATCCCTAGGTATTCTTACACTTCAATACATGAGGTTACGTACAGACATGCTGCAAGTCTTTCAGATCCTTAGAGGATTCGATATCTCATCAATCCAAAACTTTCTCCCTTAATCAACATATACTAGAACGAGAGGGAATACCTTAAAACATTTTTTAAAAACAAGCCAGAACTGAACGCAGACAAAATTCCTTTAGTATTAGGGTAGTGGAAGATTTGAATTCCCTACCTGACAGTGTTGTCCAAGCACCGAGTGTGAATGCCTTTAAGAGCAGACTAAACAAACATTGGCATAATAATCAAATAAAAGTTGATGCTAGTTGTTTCCCAAGCCTGCGCAGTAGACTCTCGACCGTCCGAAAACCACCAAAGGGATGGGCCTCCAGAAGCCACCGGCTTACCATTGGCCTCGGAATATTAAGTTAATATAGATATACAAGTATAACGGCGTAAATTAAACACTTGTGATAGAGACACATAAATACAGTGAAGCGTGATATGGAAATATAAATAGTGAACTTTTAATAACCTTTTAATGTTAGTTGTTTTTAAATAAGGTATTAACAATGTGGTGGTGGATATAGATTCAACTCGTCAAGAGGTTCACCTTTAAAGGCGGTCAAGATCGAAGATCGATTTGTCTCGACTCGGTAGGTTCAGCTCTAATTCTCAGTCCATAAAGATATAATTATGCCTAAAGTATCACAATCAATGGTAAAACGACTCGGTTAATATTCACTTCTGCTAATACTTAGCGAATTGAGAGCAGAATCAAAGAAAGTTATTTTAGCGAGATGATTCTCAGCGGAGTTTTTCATTTTTAACTTTCTTTGATTCTGCATTCATTTCGCTAAGTATTTCCATTCCAGTTCAGACCAGTTCAGCTCATCGAACAGGCAGGACGTGATATGGCCGTCTGCCGCAACACGTGCCGCTGTCTGGTTTCTCCCCGACAAACTAAGTCACGCCGGGGAAACATATTATGTTGTATATATGTTTTTAATCTACGATATTTTTAACGTGGTTCTAAAGAGGGGCGATTGATAAACAGCTACTGAGAATTACCGTCGCCAAGATGCTAAGTACTTGTCACTGCAAGCTCCCGCATGTGGCAAGGAGAACCTATGGCAGCACCACGGGTACCAACGATGGATGTCTTACTTACACCTGCGAGATTTACACTAGTCACCATATCAGTTCGACGACGGCGTATATGGCGAAGGAGACCATGGACAACGACGATGCACGATGCGCACGGACGACCGGATTGACCTACTTGATGGTGGCACTTCTGCAATCTCCTGATTGGCTGAAACCTTCCTAATCTACTTTCGAGCCGGCAATCGGATTGACCTAGTCACAATTCTGCAGGCAATCCGATTGGCCGAAATCTTCAATTGAATCTACAATCTACTTTGACCTAACTTCTACTGTCAACATAATCAGCTACAGGCTATCTGCGTTGGATTTCTTCACTAATCATCTGCTGCTGCTGTTCTACAGTAAACCACTTTGGACGACGCCCTTATTCCCAGACTCCACTCAACTTTAACCTTCTGCTGAAAAGCTCGCCAAAAGGCCCATTGCCATAGGGCGAGGGTAAAGAAAATATTCTACTCACTCAGTTTGCCATATTTTTAACCAGAAAAGTCATGTACGCCATGCACACTATGTCTTTGGTGTCTAGACAACCACGCCTTTGGTCCATGATTGACACTTCGAAACTACGAAACTCTCGCTAGAGGACGTCAATCAAGTCACATACACGATGACGTGTCTCTTAAAGGGACACATGCGGCGTCCTGGATTTTTTAAAAATTAGCGGCGTCCCTTTAGTTTTTCTACATAAATTGCATTTGTTCAATCATTAATGTTAAATATCGACCCCTTAGTGCTATCTGCACTTTTTGAGTTATTGAGATAAATGGATTTTAAGATTTGAACTCTTACAAAAACTTATCTTTGCAGTTTTAACATTACATTTTTTTATTATATATTATAAATATATGTAGATTATCAAAACATGTTTGTTTTTCTTTGATATATTTATTGAACTATGAGTTATGCCCCTTTTATCAAACAGAACCTTGATGCATACACAAATCTTTGAAAAGGTGACATTTGTCTATTTGACAAATAACACCTTGATGCACAAACCCTTCTGACTGTTATACTGATGTATGTATTTCTAAAATAGACCCTTTTGTGCATATACTAATGTATCCAGTTTTAGTTAGTTTGTGCACAATGGTATGTTCATATAATTGTTTTAGTAACAGTCTTCAACCATTAACATACTAATAGTAGGCAGTATAACCAGGGAGTAAGTATACTTACTCTCTGTACTTACTCTCTGTACTTACTGTACTTACTCTCTGTACTTACTCTCTGGTATAACCGAGATGACATGTAACTTATTTTTCATATAAACAGTGTCTGAGAATTGTATGCAACTTATTTTTCAAATTTGAAACCGAATAGAGCGTTTTGATTGGCAGAACAAGTCGGGCAAACTGTTATTAGTGTCATTTGTGATTATACAACCGACATAAAGTTGTTAACTCATTGTTTTTACTACACAATACAGATGAAGTTGAACCGTGCATATGCTAAGTAATGTGACCATGCATGCAGATATGTGAAAATCGGAATAACAGTTTGCCTGTTAATAATAATAATAATAATAATAATAATATATCATTGTGGCAGTCTTTTCCCAAGCTACATCTTTGAAGTTTTGTGTATTTGTCTCCATAGAAAATAATCCAAAAACGATATATATTTGACATACATGTATATGTTGTCCTAAATTTGACCACTGTTATACATTTAGTATTTATGTATCTTATTCTCAGCTTTATATAGAATAAAAATATCGGCGTGCGCATCCTATCTTATGCTGCAATGACTTTCAGCGTCTGCTTTCGTAACATGTGTACAATATCATATGTCGGTAAATGACTTGCAAATATATGCTAGCCTTACAAGTTACATATACAACAAATAAAGGGATAATGTACATTAGTTTATAATAATAAATTGTACAACACTAAATGACTACATGTGAACTCATCGTCGGATACCCATGTGTGATTCGTAACGGAACGACTCACACGGGGGTATCCGACGATGATGTGAACCACAGATGTATTAATAAACAGACAGGAAACTTCCTATCTTGACCAATGAAGCAATCAAAATATCACGTGGCACCTTAACTTTTCCTTCTATCTCCTCTTTCAGTTGTTCACTGATTTTGATGAGAATACATTCAAAAGATTCATAGTGAACAGCAAAATGGAATTATGATAATTTATATTTATTTTGCAAATAGGAAATTGTTAAAAATGTCATAATTTTTCGCTTTTCTCTTAAAATCATGGTTTTGACATAGTCAAAGTTTCCGTCAAACTTCTTTTTTTCTCTAAATGTAAGAGAAAGAAAAATACTACCACTGGAAAGAAAATTAAATTTGTGATGGGATTTGGCATAATGAAACTTGTATCTATAAAACTCTTCATGATATGTTTGTTTAAAGTTGTGAAATACATTCCTGAAATTTTCGCACTGTGTCACGTGAAATTTAGATATTTTTTTGTAGTGTCCAATCTATTTATTATTAGGTCTATGTGTGAACTGAGCGTCGTGGAAACACCTGTCAAGATACTGTGTTCCAAAAATTGCGAACATTTTCTGCAGGTATGAATCACCGTTAGAAAATATTCAACTATTTGTATTCGTTTATTTACCATTATTTCGTTCTCATCATATGACATGCAATTAATACTATATTCCATATGCATGTACCTAATTGTTAATATTTGTATTTTAATCTCTGTAAAATTGAATTCACATGAAAACCTGCTGTACTGTAAAAGAGAAATTAAAAGAGTATATATATATATATATAACAAGAGCAAAACCTAGGAAACATACGCATTTCTTTATTATTACGAACTTGTGTGTTTTAATTTTTGAATGTGCTTGTTAGAGGGTAGCAACATAGATCTACATACACAGGTTACCTGTATATCCATGGTAGCAATAAATGTCGCGATGAACCTAGTTAAACAAATTACCATGAAGCTTTAATATGGCAGTTGGGTACGGAACACAAACCAGTCAACTAGTAGAACCTATCTTGTCCATAGTATTTCAATAGAGAGATTAAGAGCACTCTCTTAAAATCTTGCTCACTGGACTCACACGATGTCTTTCATACTTTAACATACTTAAATTGAAGGTTGTGACCGCGTCCTACTTCTTTATATAAGTATTCAAATGTACGGACTTACACAAAAATGCAAACAAAAGGATTCTAGTGGAACATTTTATTAAAACCAATATTTAAATCAAACCGGTCGCACTGATTTCGGAAGTCCTTTGCATTTACCCGCCGTTTGCCGTTTTGAACTCATCAAAACAAAGACTTTTGAATTTATTTTTTACTTTTGTCAAGAAAGGGTAGGACATTGCTATTTATTTTATACACCTATTTACTTTCTTGGTTTACATATAGTCGCGGTATCATCGTTAACATTCTCATTTCACATGCTGCAAGCATGAGAAACATACGTCATGACATTACCGGCGTCTCGAGAAATTAAGCCTCCACATATATGAAAACGTTGTGCGCCCGACTTTCGCACCAAAAAGCACAGTGACCTTGAATGCTCTTTATTCGGAGCCTCTTCCAATCAGATAATAATAATACATGTAAAGGGACCGATCATGTGTTATGAATAATTTGATACCTAACCAGGGTTCACCCTAGGATTGAATTTCAATGAGACAAAATGTCCCATTTGCTTGATTTTAATGAGACATTCACACCATTTTCATGAAACACTTCGGATGCAAAGCCGAATGAACAGCATGACCCCAAGAACGTTTGTGAAATTTAGATGTGATTTCCTGCATTCTGGCTCATTCCCAGTAGTGAAAGCATCCAAAATAAAGCGTGTCCGAATTTACATCAACTTTTTACGCTAACATAGTTTTACAATCGATAAAGGTGCAGTTTTATCATTGCAACTTGGTATAATAAACATTAATTGACCGATTTGTTAGGCTAAATTATCATAAAAAGTCGACCCGATGCAGCAGACAACGTTGAAAGTACATGACCGTGTTTTTAGCTTGACTGATCCAGGGTTCTCAATAGACGCGTACACACGCATTTTGACGCATGGAAATTCAATTTGACGCAGCTAATTTTAAGTAATTTACCACCTGTGCGTTTTTATGACGCGCGTGTATTTGCTTCCAAGCATCAATCCAATACACATGTACCTATTTTCTCGATAGTCCAAACATCACAACAATGAGCATGCGCTGCATAACAATGATTGACACCTTGTCTGACGAACTTGATCGCCTCTCGGCCAATCAAATTCACTGCTGCCGCAGCTTGTAGCACAAAGGCGGAAATAACCTGTGTCACTGTGTAATCTAATCGCTGCTATTGTGTTAATAATTTAACGATTATCTTTGAAGTTTATGATGCTTTTTGCGGGTGGAGACTATTATGACTTGATTGGATTAACTGATTAATTGATTGCTACCGGCTTCTGATTGATTAGCGGTTAATTAGACCGAACTGAGATAAAACAGATGCTACTAGCCTAGTGGTCAAACGTGTGAAAAGATCAAATCGGCAAAAATAAAATTGACTATTTGTGTTTGTTATTTGTATATTTGTGTTTGTTGTTTGTTAATTTTGTTTTACGCACGTTTTAAAGAACAAAGAAATATAATTTTAATGAGAATAATTTAAGTATTTATAAATCGGCGAAATGTACATAAACAGAGCGTTTTTTAACCTGGGTTATCATTCAGTCAAAACTTACCGGACATTACGCATTGTGATATTTTGTGTTTTACGGACTATTTTTGTGCTATCGAGTAACGGACTTTATTAATTTATGTATGTTTAATACACAAATGGCGCAAAGAAGTATATTTTCGTTTATGTCATCGCAGTCTACGAAACGGCCTGTCGGGGATGCACTGTCTGAGGTTGCACTGTTTGACCCTCATACTCTGAAGAAGCAGAAAATAAGACAGCTTGTGTTATAATAACACCATATATTATAATATATAATAACACCAATAACTTACAATATTAACAAATGTGGACCCCAATTTATTAAACATCCTTACATAACTTTGAATCTTTGACATAATGACACATTATTGTAAAATGGAATAGTCGTTTTTCAAGTTCAAATGCATATCCTTGCACACCTTTCTTGGCAATAAAATATTTACAGAATTCACTTAAATTAAAGTTGTTAAAGGATGTTTTATAAAACGGCGCTTTGATTGGTTTGATTTATATTTGACTTTTGACATTTCAATTTTGACCCTTGGGATTTTTGAATCAAGGGTCATATGACTCTTCACTTTTAAAGTCTATTGAGAACCCTGACTGATCAAAGATCAGCAAAGCTTATTCCATGGTGCGGTTTCCGTCGTCCGTCTGTAAACTTTTTTTGTGGCGACTACTCCTCTGAAACTACTTTACGGAGTTTCATGAAACTTCACAGGAATATTGCTCTTGATGTCTACTTGATCCTAGCAAAAATTCAGGTCGGCCGGAAATTCAAGATGGTTGCCACGGCTAAAAATAGATTTTAAAAATGTGATTTTGTGGCCACTACTTCTCAAAAAACGTAAGTGATATTGATTTGGAACCTTTACCAAAATGACTGTCACGACATGTAGTTGGTCCTAACCAAAGTTCGTTTTGATTGGATGTCAAACATGGATGCCAGCAGCCATCTTTGTTTACATAGAGTTATATAGAAAAAAACTTGTGGTGACTACTCTGAGACTTCTTGATGGAATTCCATGTAACTTGAAAGGAATGTTGCTCTTGATGCCGAGTTGATCCTAGCATAAACACAGGTCGGTAGGAAATTCAAGATGGCCACCACTGCTAAAAATAGATTTAAAAATGCAACTTTGTGGCGACTACTCAAAAAACGTGATATTGAATTGGAACCTTTACCAAAATTACTGACACAACATCTTGCAGGCTGATCAGGGTTTACACTGTCTGCCTGCTCATTAGTCATTTGACTGAAACACCCCTTTGTTCTATAAATGGACTGGTCTGGTCCAAATTCAAAGAAAGTACAGTCCATTATAAATTCATAGAGTGGTAAGGATTAAGTCTCCTTTGTATTTTTGGCTCTCAGAAAAAGACTGAAAACAAATAGTAGGATTTTAAGTATTTATTTTGATTCTGATTGTCCAAATACAACCACTGAGACAAGAGCAAATCTATTTGTATTTGTATTGGTGAGATAGTAACCTAATTCTCAGGAGAAATTGCATAACATGACCTGTGACCTGGTCACACACCTGCTATATTTATGAATATATATGGATAATTCCGAGTGATTTGGAGAAATTACTGTTGAGCAGCAATTATAATATAAAATACTAAGATTGATGTTGTAAGGGATTAATTGATACAGCTTTATAATTAACATTTGTGGTAGCATTATGGCGTTTTTATGAGCTGGAAAAAGATATATTCTTTAGACTAGGATAAAATTGAGATTATAATGTTGCATAGGTAATGTTGCATAATAAATCATAATATTTAGGAATATATATAGGAATGTTGCTCTTGTTGTCTAGTTGATCCTAAGTAAAATTCAAGATGGCCACCAGGCCGACCATAACAAATTGTTGGTTTGCTGTTTCCCTACCTACCCACCAAAAAGGGCCCTACCCAAAACTTTTTATAGCAATTCTTTAACATTTTTTTTTACTGTATTTATTATATTTTTCTTTAATTTCTTATGTTTTTTTGCTGTCTTTGGCAAAAAAAAAATTCACCTACCTACCCACTTATAAAATCCTGGGTCGGGAAACAGCAAACAAATATATTTTTAAGGATGGCCCCATGGCTAAAAATAGATTTTAAATACAATTTTGCGGTGTCTAGTTCTCTAAAACCATAAGTGGTATCGGTGGTACCTTTACCAAAATGACTTTAATAAACCTTTAAAGGAGTTGTCCGTCGTCCGTCCGTCGTTAACTTTTGTCTTGTTACAACGATAGGGCCTTCAATTTTCATCCGATCTTTACCAAACTTTAACAGGTTGTTAATATCAATGAAAGCTTGGACAAGTTCGAAAACCAGCCAGATCGGAATAGTTTCACTGGAGTTATGGCCCTTGTTTTGCTGAAAAATGCCATATTAAGCCTTGTGAACACTCTAGAACCTTCATTTATTTTTTGATCTGTACCAAACTTGCACAGATTGTTAATATCAATGAAAGCTCGGACAAGTTCGAAAACCATCCAAATTGGATCAGTAACACCGGAGTTATGGCCCTGTTTTTTTCTGAAAATTGCTATTTTCTGCCTTGTGAACGCTCTAGCACCTTCATTTATTATTTGATCGTTACCAAACTTGCACAGATTGTTAATACCAATTATAGCTTGGACAAGTTTGAAAATCAGCTAAATTGGATCAGTAACACCGGAGTTATGGCCCTTGTTTTTTCTGCTATTTTCTGCCTTGTGAACACTCTAGGGCCTTCAATATTAATCGGATCTTTACTTAACTTTGCCAGTGTCTTTATATCAATGAAAGCTCGAACACGTTCGAAAACCGGCAAGATCGAAATAATTTCAACGGAGTTATGGCCTTTTTTTGCTGAAAAATGCCATATTAAGCCTTGTGAACACTCTAGCACCTTTATTTATTATTTGATCTTTACCAAACTTGCACAGATTGTTAATATCAATGAAAGCTCAGACAAGTTCAAAAACCAGCTAGATCAGACCATTAACAGCGGAGTAATTGCCCTTGATTTAGTTAAAAATGCTATATTTTGCTTCGTTAAGACGATAGGGGCTTCATTGTTCATCCGATCTTTACCAAACTTTATCAGATTGTTAATATCAATGAAAGCTCGGACAAGTTCGAAAACCAGCCAGATCGGAATAATTTCACCGGAGTTATGGCCCTTGTTTTGCTGAAAAATGCCATATTAAGCCTTGTGAACACTCTAGCACATTCATTTATTATTTGATCTGTACCAAACTTGCACAGATTGTTAATATCAATGAAAGCTCGGACAAGTTCGAAAACCATCCACATTGGATCAGTAACAGCGGAGTTATGGCCCTTGTTTTTTTCTGAAAATTGCTATTTTCTGCCTTGTGAACGCTCTAGCACCTTCATTTATTATTTGATCGTTACCAAACTTGCATAGAATGTTAATACCAATTATAGCTTGTACAAGTTTAAAAATCAGCTAAATCGGATCAGTAACACCGGAGTTATGGCCCTTGTTTTTTCTGAAAAATGCTATTTTCTGCCTTGTGAACAATATTAATCGGATCTTTACTTAACTTTGCCAGTGTCTTTATAGCAATGAAAGCTCGAACAAGTTTGAAAACCGGCCCTTGTTTTGCTGAAAAATGCCATATTAAGCCTTGTGAACACTCTAGCACCTTCATTTATTATTTGATCTTTACCAAACTTGCACAGATTGGTAATATCAATGAAAGCTCAGACAAGTTCGAAAACCAGCTAGATCAGACCATTAACAGCGGAGTTATTGCCCTTGATTTAGTTAAAAATGCTATATTTTGCTTCGTTAAGACGATAGGGGACTCATTGTTCATCCGATCTTTACCAAACTTTATCA
This sequence comes from Cyrtodaria siliqua, assembly GCA_037043455.1. NCBI lineage: Eukaryota > Metazoa > Mollusca > Bivalvia > Adapedonta > Hiatellidae > Cyrtodaria > Cyrtodaria siliqua. The sequence continues at coordinate 52,211 of JAWPHD010013327.1, forward strand.
GATTGTTAATATCAATGAAAGCTCGGACAAGTTCGAAAACCATTCATATCGGACCAGTAACAGCGGAGTTATGGCCCTTGATTTAGTTCAAAATGCTATATTTTGCCTCGTTAAGACTTTATTTTATCCGATCTTTACCAAACTTTATCAGATTGTTAATGTCAATAAAAGCTGGGTCATTTTCGAAAACCAGACAGATCGGACCAGTAACAGCGGAGTTATGGCTCTTGATTTTATTAAAAATGCTATAATTTGCCTTGTCTTACGATAGGGCCTTCATTTTGCATCTCATCTTTGCCAAACTCTACCATATTTTTTGACTCTTTTTTTTATTATAATTTTTTATTTATTTTTTTAATTATTATTATTATTATTATTTTTTGTATTTTTTTTTTTTGTATTTTTTTTTAGCTCTATGTTGGACCAGTCGGACCAGTAACAGAGGAGTTATGGCTCTTGATTTAGTTTAAAATGCTGTATTTTGCCTTGTTAATACGGTAGGGCCTTCATTTTTCATCTGATCTTTACCAAACTTTACCAGATTCTTTAGTTATGGCCCTTGATTTAGTTGATAAGCTGTATTTTGCCCAAAACTTTCCAAAAAACGTAAATGGCAGTCTCTAGCTTCATTTGATGTTATAAGAGCCATGTTAGCCAGTAGAGCGTCCACAGGCCCTCTTGGGCCTCTTGTTTCAATTGAGAAAAGTTGTGTTGTTTTGTCTTAAATTGAAAATTTTCCACTATCAAACAAAAGAGAAATATTTTATGCTTTTTAAAATACTTTGCAAACATATTACCATGCATTCTCTTATAGTGTTTCATTAACTTCACCTAAAAGAATATATTTCCCCCGTCTTCTGTTTAAAGTTTCATTCTAGTTATTTAAAAAAATATATAAAAGAAATTGATTGGGATTTTTTCACTCCAATTGGGAAAAAACATACTTTTTGCCATTGGGAATGGTAGTTTTTTGGAACCACTTATATAAGGAAAAAAAACTAAGATCATGCTTTTAGATTCAACCACCCACACGATATACTGTAAGACAGTGACAGTTTAAGGTACCGGACCACTTAAGTACTGTTAATTCAGTAAATATTAAATAAAGGGAGACAATTAAATCAGAGACGTAACTATTTCTTAAATCACTTGACAACTTTTGAAACATGGGATCTACGAGATGCACATTTGCAAAGCAGAAAAATATATAGCAAAACAATATTTTCGAACAACCAAGGGCAGACAACCTTCAGACAGATCTCTTCCTAAATTGGCTAAAAAGGATTCAAACGCGTTTTGAGATTGAACAAATTTAGATTCAGGGTTTAGATGTTGTGTTTATACAAATTATACCTGCCAAAATCCTGAAAAGTGCATGACAACTGGTGTTTTCGAAACAATGAAAATTCTCAATTTAAGGCAAAACAACACAAATTTTCCCAATTGAAAAAATCGCTGCCTCACTCATGTGAACTATAATCGTATGCATGTATGCGCAGATGTGTAAATTGTGCCTCCAGACAAATGCGTTGTAAATATTGTAGAGATACAGTATATCAGCGTGTGTCCAAGGTATTCTTTTGCATATATGTTGGATTTCTGTTTCTATCACCATAGCTAACCGCACCACTGTAGTTCACTTGAAGGTTGTCTGACCTTGGTTGTTTCACAAATATTGTCTCTCTATTAGGGTTGCAACAACATGGTTTAAACTGTATTTACTTGAGATATTTTGCGCTATGCGAAACCCATATTGCAATATAGCTTAAATATTAAAAAAAAAAAAAATGCTGCGAGTATGAAAAACCTTTTATATGTTCTAGACAGTGGACATGATGTATGTATGCCATGAACTGATGTACATACTTGACATCTCTTTGATCAAGACGACTTCACAGAAGCATTTATGAAATCAAATGCAGCTCTCTCTGTAGGTGAAAACAGATTAACCAAAGCTGCTCTGTTGTACCGTTCTCATGATCTCAGTGGACTTTTTTTTTGTATTTACTAAAGAAACACAGACGTAAGGATTTGGCATTGTATAGATTGATGAAGATTACAAAATATTAATTCATTGTTTTTCAATGAATCGAACGTAAAACAAAACGTGCACTCGATGTTTAGACCAGGTTTTAGACATGGAGTTCAGTGTTTCGCATATAGCAGGATGGCGGGTCTCTCTTGCCTAAAATCGAGTCCCGTTGCTGTTATATACAGTATCTGCTCTGCTGCCCTAAAAGTACTTGCCAAATGAATGTTATTGACCTGTAAACATGTTTCATTAGACAATAAATTGTGTGTAAGTCGAGCAGCTTATTCAGAGAAAACTAGTTCAAACTGATTATATACACTGCCATTGACAACTCTGAGAACTCCATTGGAGTCAAACCCGGTACTTTCAGACACCTTCATATTAAGGCACTTGTTTTGACACAGATCAGTGCGCCGGAAGCTTTATGAAATAATTGTGTAATAAAGGGTCTTATGCGGATCGTTTTCAACGAAAACAGAATTAATCATTCCATTTAACACTTATTTAACCATTTTTATGCTTTTGTCACATCTCTGGTACAGTCGAACTCTTACCAGTGCATTCAGACACCCATGATGGTACACTCGGACATCTGCGAAGGTTTCGGAAACTGTAAAAGGGTTTAAAAAAAATCACCATACAAGATAAAAGACGGTATGGAGCCATACACAACTACTATTCAAGTATATATATACAAACATAGAAAAACACGCCCCAACCAATCATATGTCTTCATTTTCCTGGGGCTGGAAGTGTGGTGATGGTGTCGGGATTGATTGACTCAGATTTATTAGATCTATAATAATTTATAAAATTAAATTAATGTTGATTGTTTTGGAAGGTGCATAAGAAAGGATGGCACGTCTAGCGTAACCACCTCGTCTAGATTCGCGCATGTTGCATTTCAAATTACCAGTTTAAACTGAGCGTATTAAGGCGTCTGATTGTACCATCCACTATTTTTTTATTACCAGAAGTATGGTACTTTCGGACACTTTCATTTTGTCAAATAAATGAACCCAACAATAAACGAATATATATACATTTTGATAACCTATGTAACTTAATTGTTCAAATGGACACAAATTGCAAAGAAGTATGACCAACAAGATAGCGTAATATCGCAGATTTGCTGATGCGGTTAACAGGATGCTACAATATAAAATGTTTGTAAATGGCGGAAAAACAGGTTTTGATCACGTATGCATTATTTGAAAAATCAAACAGTGCGTTACCCTTTGCGTAATAATAAAAAACTCAAAAGCTTTTATTTTTTATTTTTAATGGATAAGATTTTGACATCATACGTGAGTATACCGGGAAGTACTCACAAACAGTGTTGTGAGTGTAATCAAGCATCCGAACGTACCGGGCTGTCTGAATGTACCGGGTTTGACCCTATATCACCACGTTACACACGTACCTGTTACTTTGAATATACACAGGTCGGTTCCTGTACTTGCAGGGCTCCAATTTAGCACTGGCGTACTCGCAAAATGTGAGTTGTTTCGAGAAAATGCAACTGACTTCTTTTACACAACACAATCAGATATAAGTAGTGTATGCGCAGAAATGTCTTTGACCGAAAGAAAAAGAAATATGCCAGTAAGAATGCGCTTTCGCGTGTTGTAAACATTTGCATAGATCTGAGTTCAAGCCAATCCGTCAGGGGTACTAGCCCCGCTTTTGAGTTTGCTGGTATTGCTACAAATGGGTGGGAAAACACTTGTAGCTTTATTTATTTTTTCGTGTGGAATAGATTGAAAGCAAAGAGATTTGTGAGTTAGTTTTACACATTTAATATCAATATTGCCTACATGACAAAAAAAAATACAGACAAAAAGGCAGTACATAAAATTGTATTGCAGGACCAGCATACCGCAATTAACCAGTATATCGGTTTATCGTTGCAGCCCTACTCCCTATATATTATTTTGTTTTGCAAACATGCATCTACTAGATCCCACATTTTGAAACTTGCTGTTTTAAATCTGATTATTTTGCTTTATATTTATGAGCTCAATGCCAAGTTTTATAGTACATGTACTGCCACATTTGAACACCATGCTGCAGACACGTTACAGGATACACAACCCAGTCGCATTATACTGACACTGGGACGACCAATCATAGCACTCCCTTTTATATATGCTGAAGATCAAGCAAGTACCATTTTAACCCTTAACCTGCTAAGCACGACTATAATAGCCTGCGAGTGGATCGCAGGCTGATCGGGGTTTACAATGTCTGGCTGCTGATCAGTCATTTGGCAGACACTCTACCACTAAGCCACTGACAAACATAAATTGGAAACATAATTCTTCATCATTAATATGAGTGAGTGTATGTAATCTTCCCAGAGTTAACCTAACTTAGATGACTTGAGAATGCTTTGTTAAATGTTTTATTTGACATTATGTAATGTACATATTAATTAAATAAAGTACAAGAATATGTATTAATTTTGCAGATTTCAAGACTGAGAAAGTATGCCGGCAACTAACTTTGGCTGGTTAATTGACCACCAGCCAATCTTTCAAGTCTATGGAACAAAAAGAAAAAATACATCAGTAGCTGACAGTCAGGAAACCATGGTATGCGAAACATATTTATTGCCATAACATGCATTATTAATGCCATAACACACAATATTTAGTGGCATATTTTGTTTTTGTTCAGGCAGTTCAAATTAAAAGCCAGTTTTTCACCATTTTTGTTCTGTGCTTGCACCACTGTCAGAATGGTGAAGGGCATATACTGGTAGCATTAATTATCCTAACCAGAATGTTTGTGTTTCTAACTCTTCGTTTTTCCTCGAAAATTATATAACACAAACATTTTGGTTCAAATTTTATAATGAAACTTTACACTCGGATTCCAAGAAAAAATAATTTACGTATCATGTTTTCTCATCAAAAAACTATGTAATATTGATAAGTAGCTAGTGCCACATATTGTGTGTACAATAAGGATTAAATTATAATTAGATCATAAAAAAGTGTACAGTTTTAATAATTCAGATTTGGCTAGAGTTATTTCCCTTTATCTGAATTCATTATTTTCAAATAAAATACACCTGCATATTAAACTGTACATTGGAGTTGTGCCTCTGGTGTGTTTTTGATCTCTTGACATACCGTTACGGCGTCTCCGTGGCCGAATGGTTAACGATGCTGGATTGTCAACATTCGCTTCTCAGCGCTGCGGATTCGTATCCAACTGGGAGCTCGACTTGTAAGTGTCGATTCTTAGGGATGGCGGAGGTGTACAGTACTGGTTCTACCCAGAAAAAGTGGGGGGTCTGCCTCCACCACAAAAAAATCGACTGTCATATATATAAATTTCATGTGTTGAAAATGACATAAAACACCATACAAACAAACAAAACCTACCGTTACATCATTTCTATATACAACAAAGAAGGAAAGTCAATGGTGCAATGACACCTAAAAATCCTTATAGAACCTATACTGGATTTAACTTTCCTTATAACAACATGGAAAGATTTTTGCTTTCTATAAACTAAAGCAAGACTGCCATACAAGTGTCTCTTTAATTGTTGATAAATGTAATAAATCTGTGAAATTAGTACAGTGCTTACGGTAGTAGCGGATCATCGGTAGTAGCGGATCAGTTTATGTTTATATTTCATTTATTCAGCTTGTATGCATTTGTTTTTGATGAAACTTTCCATATTTGAAGATTGATCATATAAGCATACAACTATACATTAGCGCAAAGTTACGGCACATATTTCCTTGAGTAATTACCCACTTAGTATAGTACCTATCAAGAAAAGTGTTCCATTACTGACTGAAGGATCTGAGTTTTTTAAATGAAATAACAAGAGTTAAAGTGAAATAAAAAATGAACAGATGTTTTTTAATACACCCTGGTTTAAAATGATCACGCCTGAATATCAAAAGATCCATGATTTGCAGTTTTAAACTTGTAGGGACATTGATTCCGTAAACTGGCAAAGTGGCAGATTTTCAACAGTTATCTAACACAAGTATAAGGCATAGTTCATAATAATTTTTGTTAGCATATTGCTGAGGGAGCAGAATCTAGTAAGAAACTGTCTTAAAAGTTTCCTTTGGTTTTAAATTTACGCTTTTAACCATAGTGATCCTTTACTACCCAATGCACTGTACATGTAAAACATTTATACATAATTTATCTACTTCTTGAGTTTCACTTAGTAGATTCAAGTTTTATTTTGCTATATTGATTTTGTAAAAACCATATTTTCCTTAAAATATTTACAATACTTTAAAGTTTTATTTATCAATCATGGGTTAACTTATTTATGAAATAACTCAACAAAGAAATTCTTTTCAAGAACAAACTTATTTCCCTTGGACACAGAGAAGGCTTTCATTCCTCTTACTTTCGGTAAAATAATTTAGTTAGGATACTTCCGTAGAAAATGATCTTATCTTGATAAAACTACCGGTAGTTACTGCAGTAATAAAACCCAAGCAATAAATTCTTTCAACAGAAAACTTGACTTTCTAACTGAATAATGATGGCACCATTAGATGTGATTGCCCTAGAGTCAGTTGATTACCAATTTTGTCATGTTACATTAGTGCTGTTCCGATTAATCAATTTGATCGAGCACCTGTCAGTTAAGACTTTTTTTCTGATTAATCGATTACAATTTCTCATGATCGAGTTTACTCGGTTGTTACAAAATTATAACCTTTTTCATTCGCTTGTATTGAAAAGAGAATGTACAAGAAAATGAAAAAAGTTTTAATTTTGCAACAAATAATCATATATCTCTAAAAGGGTACACCAATTTATAGTTAAAATAAATGTTTGGTCAGTTTCATTTAATTGCTTAATGACCAGAACATACTTGAAATGTGTTATTTTTCTTCATTATAGTCTGAAAAGGCTAACACTGGTGTCTTATATGGAAGTCATGTTTAATCATCGGTTGGTTGAAAATTCTGATGGTCGATCATGAATTTTTAACCGATTTTCAACACTATGTAACATGTACCCTCTTTAAAGTAGATATCATGCCAACAACAGGCAAATTTTACATGATATGTAAAACGTTTCTAAACCTACTGACGACAAGTTACATATTTATCTTACATATTTTGAGAATCCGAACTCTATAGACACAATATAACCGGCTTTAACCAGTCAGGACAAACCCGAAACTGGAGCATCGAATTAAGAATAAACTTTACTTTTAATTGGCACATACATATTATTATATGACCTGAACTGAACACCTGGATAGAGTTTTGATACACAGATTTGTTGTGTAATTTTGCAGTTATTTGGCCGGTTAGTTTAATTAAACGATTTCTAAACATTGCCATTGTGTAAAAGAAGTACCATTAATCGTAACAAAGATAAAAAAAACAGGGGAAAATATATGTTACAGGAAAATTCTGGTTTTAATAGAAAGCAGATTTAAAAATAGACAAAAATGAATGCATATCTGAAAATAACTTGTTGCAGTTATTTTGAAAAAAAGACCCAAAAGTGTAATAACCTAAACAAGTTATTTTAAAAATTAAAAAAAAACAAGTTACACCCCTGACTGGTTATATAAATATTACATTTGCCATGAATTGACATTTCTAGTACGAGATGGCTGCAAAACGGAAATGTACCAACCAGCAGTGTATGGATGATGACGACACCATGGCTACCATGGCAACCAATCAACAGCCAATCACAGAGCAGGCATATGTCTCAGGGCCACACCCACAACATGCGTGTATATCACAGTCATCAAGGCAACATAGTACAACACAGAACCTCGATCAAATTCATCATCAACATCAGGTGAGGAACATTAACATATGTTCTGTTTGTTTTCTTATAGGTCTGTACATGTCTTCATATAACATTTACCCCGTCAATGCCTTTATGCCTTTATCAAATTGAAAAGAACGAATCTTATAAAAAGCTGTTCCGTGTTTTTATACCTTGGACTTGAAATGATTATTGTGAGATGTGAGAGGCGATGCCATTGGTGCCAAAATACAGGAGTGTAACACCATTGCAATAGTGCCCCGATTGCAATACATCAATTGTATATCTATTGATGTTTTCATAGTTAAGATTTAGTTATTTCATGCAGGCCAAAAATATCTATAAAAAAAGTAGTTGGTTCCTATAACTTGGTAGTTTAAAGGATACTTGTATAAACTGTCGAAGTTCAGAGAAGAAAAAATAAAAAGATAAAACATCAAACAAGATAAATCGAAAGACTTACCCCCTTTTTCTGGCAGTTAATGTTTTATAATATTAGTTATTTGTAGCATGGTCGGTGACATTTCCTTTGATGAATGCAGAGCATTAAATCATTTAATTTAGGGTAACTAAAGTGGCGTGGCTATACCGTATTTCAACTACCAGATATTGAAATTTAGAGTACGGTCACTATGGCGTCACAGTGTTACTAAGTACACCATGCTACAAAAAAGATAGAGTCTGTCTCAGCTCGTTGGTTATTTAAACACCTCAATGGGCTACGCACGTCTCGGTGTTTAAATAAGCCAGCCGGCTGAGACCAGACTCTATCTATTACATAATGTTAATAGTTTATTTTGGCCCTGTTACATCTGCCTCTCTTCATCTGTAGATGAATTGACTGTTCATGTGAGGACAAATGAGAGAGAAAACGAGATTCATAAGATTCAATGAGATTAAAATGAGGACAGATAGTATTAAAGGACAATTACGTCCTAACCCATACTGTATGAGGACATGAGCCTCTGACATGTCTGTCTGTCTCATGTCCTTACATGTCTGTTTGTCTCTTGTCCTCACAACACTCTACCCCTCTACATGTTCCAGCCTTCAAATTAGCTCTTGCGTTTACATATGACTGTTGATGTGAGAACAAAAAGTTTGTCCTCACGTGGTTATATGTGACCACACATGATTTTTACCTGTATTTGTCCTCATATGTGTTGTTCCTTTCTGTATGTTTCTCCCTTTCAGATTGGGAGGTTACTGGGAGGTCCAGTGCATCTAAATCTGTTCGTTTGTAAGAGTAGGGCAGGTTCCTGGATTTGTTTCTTTTCTAATAACCTGTACTGTGTTGATGAGCTGTTAAACAACATTCAGCTAAAATAAAAGCTCTTTATCATGTTTATGGGAGCAGCTCTAAATAGAATTGCACATGTTGGCAGGCCAAAAGCTACAATTCAATTATTTTCATCGCATTATAATTGCAGGTCATATCAGACAACAGAGTACCACCTCTGCCAGACCCCACTGGTGACCATGGTAACAACAACAACAACAATGATATAGCTCACATGCCTGCCATCATCGAAAACAACAATAATCATATTTCACAAAACTATAGTCAAGTAGGTTTAAAGTGTTTTTTTTTTGTTCACATACATAATGTATTCATTTAAATAGAATTTTATTTTGTAAAATATTTGGAGCAAATTCCAAAGAAAATAATGTTTCATGAAGTTTTTTATTTTGAAAATATACTGTATTAAGATTAAAGTTTCTTGACATGTATATGTTGAATTCAGATAAAGAATTAACCTAAGATTAAACTTTCTTGACATATATGTTGATTCAAATAGAACAACTTTCTTGACATATATGTTGATGCAAATAAAAATTAAAGCTGTACACAGTTCCTATTTTAACTGGTAACAACTCCTATATATGAATGAGTCATGTGTGAAGCAGTTTCAAATCGACAAACACCCCAAAAGTCGGTATTTAAGGCAGAAATTGATGCGTAAAGTTTCACATTTTTATTTAGCCTCCGTACCTTTAACATCGATAAATATATGGCTTCAGAATATATGTGATAAAAAACAACGAAGTTGCGCGGAATGGGATCTTGCACTTTTAAATTTTGAAAGAGAACGCTGAACCGCCAGACCACAGCTATTAATTGGTTTGTTGTAGCATTTTAACACAAAATAGGCATTATGTAATAACTAGCGCGCACACATAAACTCAACAAGCGCTAAATAACCAGTCGATATATGATTGTTTTGAGGTGAATTATTAGTTTCATATTGATAACATACAGTATTAACCAGGCAATGTTAATACATGTATACCCGATCTTCGATGGACTTTATATTTATTGATCCATCTTGAGTTGGGTTCAAATACTTTTAAGTTTAGTCATAATAAATGCAGTGTGTTTTTTATGTGTTTTGTGAATGCAGCCTGTGCCTGTGCCATTGTGAAAATAGCGGCATTTTTCTAGAAATTGTGAAAATTGTGAAATATTATAACAAAAAAAATATAAAAAAATCACTTTTAATTTCACAGTTTAATATCCCTTGGTTTTAAGTTTTGTTTTTGGTAAATACAGACTAGTTTTAACACCAGCGTATATTATGACTAGTATCCTTACTGGTCTGTATTTACCCTAAAAAAAAAATCTTCAGATTGTGAATTTTTTGGATATAATTGTGAAAAAAGTATACTTTTTGGCATTGTGAATGGGGCCGAATAACGGCCCCAAATTAGGCATAAAAAAAACACTGAAATGGTAGTTAGTATACTATTTTCTCAAGTAGCTTTATAGTTCAGTAGATAGAGCACCTGACTTGCAATCAGAAGGTCGTGTGTTCGAACCCCGAAAGAGGCTTACTTTTTTTCTGTAAAAATTAACGTTACCTATGTATAGGTACGATGTGCACTGGTCGATATCTATACAGTAAATGATTTCCTATGCTATATTTGCTCATTTAAATACAAGATTTCGACATGAGCTGGTGAACATGAAGTTACAAATAAGGACATACCTCGATTGATATAGAGACTGTGTAGCTTTAAAATCAAGGTTCCTTTATACAGTTGAATGTCGTCATGTTGTAATGGTTAGCACTTTGGTTTAGCAGTCCAGGGATCATGCGTTTTATACCAGCAAGGACCGAATTTGGATTAATTGTCGAAATACCTGAACAGAATTTCACACCTGACCAGTCGTTCGGATGAGTCTTAAAACCGAGGTCTGCTAACTCAAATGCCCATTGCAATACAGGAAGGATAAATAAATGCTTATATGCACAGTCAGATGCGCCATTATAAAGCCATGCGCACAAGTAATGTGCAATAAACCCTATGTATATTCACACAGACTTACACCAAACACGTCAGATAACATTAAAATACATTGAATTTGCAGAATGAAATGATTATGGACCTGAATGATGAAGTGTTCAGTAACACTGTATTGAATCTCAATCCTACGACTGACGCCGAGTACGAGGCTGCATGCAATATGGTGGCAGCCATGGAGGACGAGGGGGCTCCCAACCCTCAACAGTACAGGCAGCAGGCCTACTGTGACCAGTACTGCAGGTAGGTATTCCCACTTAACTGTAATAATAATGCATGACCTTCTCTTTGTTTTTTTCAGTTACATGGAAAATTTCAAATGATAGGTCTGTCTGTCTTTTGTTACCTCACATTCGTGCTCAAGGGTGAGCTATTGTGACCACTCTTAGTCCGGCGTCTGTCGTCCGTCGTCCGGCGTCAGCATTTAGTTTGTTTACATGATTGAGGCCACATTTCTTGAGCAGTCTTAACCAAACTTGCACAGATGGTATAGGACCATAAGATCTTGGACGAGTTCGATAATGGGCCAGATTGGACCAGTAACACCAGAGTTATGGCCAATGAATTAGCAAAAAATGCAGTTTTTCATCTTGTTTACACGATAAAGGCCACATTTCTTGAACAATCTTAACCAGACTTGCACAGATTGTATATGACTATAAGATCTCGGACGAGTTCGATAATGGGCAAGATCGGACCAGTAACACCAAAGTTATGGCCCCTGAATTAGCAAAAATGCAGTTTTACATGGTGTTAACACGATACAAGCCACATTTCTTGAGCAATCTTAACCAAACAGTTGTTTTGTGTTGTTTTTTAAAAAAAAAAAAAAAAAAAATTAAATTTCTTTTAATCTGTTTTTGACATTTTTATTTTTACTTTAAATTTCTGGTCGGCGCTACTCCTCCAAAATACCTAGTTGGATTTCGAAGAAACTTGGCAGGAAGCATCGGTAAGATGTGTAGTTGTGCAAATCGCTGTATATCAATGAAATCTTGGACAAGTTTGAACCAGCTAGATCTTGTTAGTAACGGCAGAGTTATGGCGCTTGATTTATTGAAAAATGCTATATTGTATTTTCCTTTGTTAAATCTGTATTTACTTCATTTTACCAAAGGACTGGGTATGATAAGGGGCAAAATTGGCCCCCAATATTGAAAGTTTTAATGCACAAGTTTTGATTATCTAGTTTAGCTACAAAATGAACTGAATCAATATTAAAACTCATTACAATGCATCATCAGTCAAAAAACTGTGTGTGCTCGGAGGTGCGCTCTATATTTTTAGGATCAAAATCTTGCCCAGAAAGGTCCAAAATCTACAAAATATAACAAAACTACCAAAAATACGTTTTTTTGAGACCCTATTAAATCTTCTAGATAAATAAAATAAGTAAAAATATTTTTTGAAGCTAGAATATGATCAATTTACTTCAATATGCACAACAGATTATATGTAAATATTATTTTGTTGCATTTTGAATATATTGGGGGCCAAAATACCCCCTTATCATACCTTGTCCTTTGTTTAGAATGTTAATATCCATAAAAGCTTAAACAAGTTGCCTGATTCATATCCATCCATATACTCCCCCCACCCCACTACCTGATAACCCATTTTTATGAAATCTCATTCATAGAAGAAAGTGGGACAAATTAGAAACTACACATGCCAGACTAGACACTAGACACACCAGACTTATTGCCCATGATTACTAGGAGAGCGATCTAGGGCCATCTTGGCTCTCTTGTTTTTGTTTTGGGGCCAGCTAAAAGTAGCCAGTCTGCTCAGGGCTCCAAGAATATTTTTTTAGGGGCCTAGCCCAGGGCTAGTGGATCCTGAAAATCCACTATCCCTGTTTTTTTCCCCACTTGCCCTGTGTTTTTTGTCACAAGCCCTGTTTTTTTTACTTGCCTTAAAAATAATATTTCTGTTTGTTTTTGTCTTTGTCAGTTTTATCTTGTTTGGAAATACTTTTACGTATCTTGTTTTATCACATTTTTAAATTTATTTAAATGAACCAGCTCACTGAGACCTGACTCTATCTATTACTTATACCCAGCTGACAACATCTCATAATGACATTATGTTAAAGCTGATCCTGATTTAACAGATTCAGATACTCATTATAATTCATTAAATACCAAAAAATTAAAAAAACAATCGGTAATTCTTATCTACTCATAACCAATTGATGTATGTTTAAGTTGTGTGGGCAGTAGTCATTGGGTGAAAGCATAGCAATGGTAAGATGGAACAATTTAGGACAGAGTTTTTTTGTTTGTTTTTTAGCATTACCCCACCCACAAATTGTATACAGTGATAAATGTTGTATTATAGGTGCCTGACTGGTGTGTGTTTGTTATACACAGATTGTGTAATTTAGGCAGTGGGATTTTTTTTTGGACTAGCCCGACGGGCTACATGCATGGAATTTGTTACAAGCCGACTTCAATTTTGACTAGCCCCGGGCGTCGGGCTATCCAATTTCTGGAGCCCTGCTGCTATATTAGGAGGCTAAATCTTCTGCCTACCAGCTATTAATAAAAGCCCTGATAATGATAATAATAATGAGTGCTTTATTTACTTATGTTCTCAAATGAAAATATATAACACAAATATTTATATACAGACAAGATCATACAGTTTTGAAGAGTACTAAGAAGGCATCCTTTGGATGAAATGTAGGTCACACCTGGGCTTAAATTCATCAAATTTTTGAGCACCATAATTAGACTCAGATTCAAAATCACATTTTTGTACAACCTATCAACACAAAAGTATGGGTTAGAATTGTGATTTTCAGACATTTTCTGTTAAATTACCTTTGAAATTACTCGTTTCTGTAAGTAAATGTAGTAATTTGCTTGTAAAATTGCTTTTTTTGAAATAAAAAAATATGAGATTTTGAGTCTGAGTCCGATTCTTGTGCTCAAAAGTTTGATGAATATTAGGCCTGGTCTCTGCTTCAACATGTTTGTCTTGCTCCTTTCTTGCAGGATTTGCTCCAATGTTCTTTATACGCATTTAACATTGTGCAATTTCTAGTTCGCTGCGACCTACTTTGGACGAAATACAGGTCACATCCTGTCTCCGCTACGACATGCATATCTTGCTTATTTCTTGAGGATTTTCACCAAACTGCACCAGGGTGACCCTTAAATGCATTTAACATCAAGTGCAAAATTTCGGGTAGCTGTGACCTACTTTGGACGAAATATAGGTCACGTCCGGTCTCCGCTACGACATGCAACCCCTCTGTAAAGAAACTAGGCATGTCATCGAGTTTTCTTCGATCAAACTATTTTATTGACAATAATTATATTGATATTGCATATGTACATTGAATATGCAACTGGAATACATTATGATGGTTTTACTTTTACTCATATTTTGACTGACACCCATTAGTCTTCCAGGTTGCCTCCGTTCTCTTCAAACAGCTCTACTAGCTCTTCTAGCCTTAATACTCGCATCTGGCTATTAATACTCGCATTTGGCTATCCATCTTTGGACTAACCGGTGGATTTCAGTGACTTGCTTTAGCTCAAATATTTTTATTTCTGCTATGCAAAAGAGTAAGCAACAATATAGACTGTTAAATAAATTTGTCTCCTGAAGAAGGTCTTGAGACCGAAACTCGAGAGAACAGAGTTGTTTTAATCACATGCTGTTTAATACGATTTTTGTGTCACCTACATATAGCATGGCAGACACTTAGGGATCACTGACCTCAAGGATTGTCTTTACACATGTCCAGTAACTCCGACTTTCCTTATGGCAGAGTTATGCCCCGTTCCATAAAAATTTTACTTGCAACCTAACCGAGCTCATAACTGGCCATAACTTAAAATAAGCACAAGGGAAGTGACACAAGTTTTCCATGGAACACCCTTCTAGTTTTATTGATTGATTTTGTTCCATGCTGTGACTTAATTTTAACTACAATTATTTTATTTCAGTGGAGGTGATACTAGTCCATCATCTGGGAGGATTCGATGTCCGTGTAGGCTGTCTTGGGAGGGTATGGTAGACGCACGTCCGTACATATCTGATTACTACTGATCTCAACGAACATTGCTTCACGCTTCACTGGAGTGATCTCATGACATGCTTAATATTTATCTCGTTCAAAATGGCCCCTTTTTATTTTATGTTTTACACATATTACCATTTTGAAACTTGTTTTAAGTTGCTTTTATCCTTTATATTTTATCATCTGCTGAATTTGTTCAGTTTGTTATGAATTTTCTTAAGACATTTTACTGAATGATTAATATTATTATGCTATAGCAGCCCATCATCATCATCATCATAGACATCATCGGCTTTGTTAAGTTTGTGACCTTTTTAGTATCAGCTGTATTGTTTTAAGGGTTCCTGTTGACCCTGATTTGGAAGGGTAAGGTTGTGTCAAAGGTAGCTGTGAGAATCATAGCTCTTGTGGTTTTATATTTTTTACCTACGTCGCACCCCCTTTATAAAATAAGTAGTATGCAACACAATTTATCAACTTTTCAGTGTAGCCCCGTGTGGTTCTCGGGGGCCCCGTTTGGTCACGGGGCAAAGAATAGGCCACTGAGATCCCTTTGAGGGATAGGCAGAGGGGTAGAATCCCCCCAAATTCATGTTCATTTTATCATTTTTTCATTCATGTTCATTAAAGGTCTTCATCATGATCCCTGCATTGTTTCAGGTGCTATCTCGCTCGCATCAAAAGAGCAGTGGCCGAAAATCAATAACGTGGCTCCAGCGTAAATGGAGTTTCTACGATAGAATTTGCAGCATCTCTGCAGTTCAGGGTGAGAAGGTTCTAGGCCCATTTTCCATATTTTATCTCAATGTACATGGAAGATGAGCCTGGCATGTTCATGCCTTTTAGGCACCAAATAACCTTTTCATGTGTTGGTGCGCCTTAAAACCCCAATTCAATTCAATTCAATTCAATTCAATTTTTCAGTGATGTTTCTGAAGATATCAAGCAATACCTGCATAAAGTACACCATATTTCAATTAACTTAACCTACAGTACCATACATGCATGCATAAAACTAACCAAAGAAAAGTTCAACTGGGTTTTATTGCACACCAGTACAAAAAGGTTATACGGCGCCAAAAATGGCTTCGAACCTTTTCACTTGCAGAACTGCCAAACTGCTGCGAATTCTTGGTGGAGCCACAATCATTGTTTCCTGCCACCACTCGAGTAGCACCTGAAGCAATACCAGGATCATTATGAAGAGCTTAAGTGAACATGACAAAAACAACAAAACAAACATGAATTCAGGGTGAGAGGGGGTGATTTTACACCTCTGCCTGATTAGTTTGGATAAGTAGAGGCCCTATTCTTGCCCGGGAACCACAAGAAAAGCATATCATGCTAATTTAGACATTTTTTTGTAACGACTATATTTTCCGACATGTTCAATGTTTTCCCCGCGAAATAGCTTGCTCAGCCTGAAATCTCATTCCGTATTTGCATATGAGTTTTATGCATGCACGTGAGGTATTTAAAATTAAGTCCATTGAAAAAAAGGTGGTGGTTATGCCGGCATTATGTGATGTTTTCAGAAACCGTGTTCAAAGTTCATGGGAGTGTGCCACATACTCTACCTACTTTATAATGGGTATGCATCATAGGCTTTATCTCATAGGTTTAGAAGATGAAAACCAGAATCGCTAAGATTCTCACAGCTATGTCAAAGGTACCTACTTTGTACACTGACATTAACTACCAGTACTCAAATTACGCAACAAAAGGCCATGTATCCCAGTGTTGAGA
>JAWPHD010013328.1:0-69108 GCA_037043455.1 Cyrtodaria siliqua
CCACTTCAACGTATCTAGTCTCCCAAACGCATCCATCGCTGGTTCCTCCTCTCAAACATGACCTATGTAGCCCAGGGCGCGGCTGAATCATTTCGCGTACCTATCGCATAACATAAATAGTTAGGTACCGACCATTTTATCTTCTGGGGTGGGGGCTGGGATTTTTCTTGAAAAATTATTTCGGCCCTTGAATTGTTAAAAAATAATATCCTGGCTCTGACGTGTGGAGTGGGTTGTAACAGTCCCTCAGATTCTTGAAAGAAAATAATTCGGCCTTCCCTCCGATTCTTTGAAAACAATAATCTGGTGTAAGTCCAATTAGAAAATAAAATGGTCGGTCCCTTGTTGGAGGCAACGTCGTTTGCATGCACGCTCAGATAGTAGACTTCCAAAAAAAATAACTAGTTTAAAGCTTATACATGGACATCAATACCATAGACATCAATACCACCATAATAGACATCAATACCACCATAGACATCAATACCCGCATAGACACCAACCATTGATGTATTTATTTATAATTATAGTCTATGACAGAGAGCAAATAGAAGTAGCTATTATGTCGGAGATTCATAAAAAAAAAATTGTATATTCTTAAATAATGTTGAAATTGGCAGGAGTCGAAGAGCATTACCTGTTCTACCTTTTCTAAAAGTTTCTCTTAATTTCATGGCTATATGTTTCTCATTTCACTCTTTCAGACGCTATTCAAAGTGACAGCGACACAGAAAAACACCCAGCCTAGGGCCAGTTAAACCCCACTTCTCCCTGGACACATTAAAATATCTGAATGATAAACAGGGTTTCCCAGGAGTTTTGGGGAACAAAGGAACATGGCCATTTATTGTTTTGTGAACAAGGGAACAGTGTCTGTTATTGGTAATATTTTTGGGGAACAAGGGAACATTGGAAAAATATTTTTGGGAACAAAGCAAATTATTTTTGGGGAACAAGGGAACATTGGGTCATTTTTTCAGGGACCAAGACAACATGGACCCCCCCTCTTCCCCGTGGACACCCCCTCCCCACCCCCCATCCACACACACACACCGTGAGGCCTCCACACTATCACTGAAATTAAATTGTAAAATGAATTGAACTGTTATATTTTCCATTCACAGTCCAAACGATGTGCTAGATATACACATATCTATCCAGGAGTATTTACAGGAGTGGAATTAAATCTTTAGGCCTGTAGGTTATCGAAACAGTGTTACAATCATCATGATGGTATATAATTTCAACTTGTACATGAGTGCGTAATTTACAAACTACAAACAAATAGATCTATGTCGGAGAATTCAAACTGAAAAGTGAAACACACTGGCAATTATATTTAGATATAAATGGCATGGATTGTACATGGAATTACTGTAGGACAAGTGTTTAACGTTGAAACGTATGTAACATGGTGTTCTAGGTATCACGGTACTTAAATGGTTTGACGAAAATAATAAACTGCAAACAATATTTTAAAAAAAAAGGAAACTCAAATGATTTCTGTGACCCTTCTACTAAATTGTTAGGATATATAATGTTATCAATTTTACGTAAAAATGTCAGAATAAGATTTGAAAAGAAGGGTACCCTCATTGAGATTATTATTTTAAAAGTTCTATGGTACGTATCAGTGTATACACAAATTGTGTATCCTGTTTTTGTTAATTAAGAATTAATGAATTATATAACCTTCATGGTAATGGAAACTGCATTTATGGAGACTAGGGATGATGAATTTTAAAGATCAAAAGGAAATTGTCAATATTTTTGCATTATTTTGAAATGTCCTTTTATTTATGATAAATATACTTATTTTTTTTCAATTATTTTATTATATGTACATAAAGTCATCACATCTATAAAATAATTATCATATTTTAGCAGCGATGCATACTGTTTTATAGATTTGACACTACCATGATACCATAGAACCCTTGGTATCATAGGAAGCTATAATAGTGGTGATTCATATACATACTATATACATAGGGCCTATACTTAGTGGTAATTACCTAGGGCCAATACTTACTGGTAATTACCTAGGGCCTATAAGTAGTATAGAAAGGGGCGGTATGGGCGCAGTTTTCCTCGCAGGAAATGAGAAAATATAGTGAAATATGCTAGGGGGGACTCAGGCAAAACTATCATTTATACCACTAAGATCTAAATGTAAGTCACGTCCGAGTCAACACCAACATATTTCAACAGTTTTCTCAAGCAACCCCGCGAGGTAAACTTTACCTATACCGCCCCTTTCTATACTACTAATCAATCCGATTGCCATTTTAATAACATAACATTTGCAACTCGTTAAGCAAAGTCAGATGGAACCGGGCAGTAGTCTTCATCATCGCTCTGCATATCATTTTTTAACATAGAGTATTTTATTTTCCTACACTTTGCTATTTTGTATTTCAGTTCAAGAAGCTCTTCTCTGTTACTATCCAGCTCACGTTCATAATTATCCATTTCAACCAGCAATCTTTTTTGCTTATTGACTTTGCTCTTTTTGGTGTCCATAAAATCATCACGGACTACCTCATATTCTACTTGGAGTTGCTTACTTCTCATCAATTCTCTTCTGTATTTATCTTTTAAATTGTTAAGTTTTTTGCAAACCTTTTCTAATCTTTCTTGTTCCATTATATAATAATACTATATATAATTATTTTTAAGCCCTTATTTAATATTTTCAATATCCTTAAATGGAACCCAACTATTAAAATCCTCATTGTAACCCTTCCATTTAATCAATGCTCGTTTCTTTTTGTAATCACGTCGTATAACTTTTTCAATTCTGAATATCTCTTGTTTTGCTTTTATCATTTCTAATCCATAAAAGCTTCCATCAATGTTTTCGTTGTTTAAATCTTTTATTTTGTATGTCACTGGATTTGTGTTTTGAATTTCATCAACAACAAATATTTCTTCGGTCCAATTCGGGGTATAACCTTTCTCAAACGTTCTTTTATATTTGCTGATTCTAACATTATCCCCTATTTTAAACTTTGGCTTAATCTGAGTACTTTTCATTTTTCCATACAAGTTGAAATATACCGTTCCTTTATTTTTCTCATCACTAGCTTCAGTTGGTGTCATTTTAATACTCCGATGTTTTGTATTATTATACTTATCAACCATCGCCTGAAGCACGCCTAAATATGTATTTGTATTGTCTGCTGTGAAATATTTCCACTTCTTTTCTTTTAATGTCCTGTTAAATCGTTCAATTACTACAGCTTTTCCGAAATTAAAAGTGTGATACATTTTGATATTATTATCATCAAGGAATTGCTTAAACGTCTTGTTATAAAACTCCACACCCTGGTCAACCCACAGCAATTTACATTGTCTTCCTGTACTGATTATTTGTTGGAATGCTTTGGTAATTTCTAAACCAGTTTTATTTGGAACTGGAATAACCCAAGCAAATTTACTAAATAAATCAATAACAGTAAGCAAGTATTTAGTACCTTTATTATGCTTTGAAAACGATTGCATATCAACCAGATCAGCAGAACATATTTTATCAATTTCATTAACAATCACACGGCGTTGAGTGAACTTTCTTCGTATAGGTTTATGAAGTTCATCTGCTGACTTGTCAGTCCATTTCAACGCCTTTTCTAGTTTTTTGAGTTTCCAAGACCAAGTTTATATTTTGTACTAGTAACTGGTTTGACTATCAAATTCTTAGCGATCTTTTCTCCAATAGTTTAAGACTTACTAGATTTCAAACCAGCAAGCATGTTTTTGTCACACGTTGATTTATTACTAGGATTTTCGTCATAGCAATAATCATGATCTTTACAAACAGCATCCAATTCATTTACCGGTTCTCCGCTATCAAGTGGATTACCAGGACCGCAATATTTATAACCAGGAAGAGTTAGCCCCTTTTTGGGTAGCAAAGGGAGCAAAGCTTTATGAATATCAATATTTCCACCTTCTGTGTTTTTAACAAACTTTGTTTTAGTAATACCGCAAGATGCACAAGTTGCTCTTAACATTTTTCTACCATTTTTGGCTTCGTTTACAAAATATGATGTTATGATGTTTTCATTTTCTACTGGTTTGTAAGGCTTTAATAATTTGTAAAGAATATCGTACACGCTATTTCCTTCTTGCAACTTTTTGATAAAGTACAAACAGAAATATCCGCAAAGGACACTTGTTTTATCTTGATATTGGATGGTGTTGTATTTTATATCAGGTATGTACGCTAAAACTTCTTTTGGTGGGCTCAGTCCAAACGGATCGAAGTAATAATTATCATAGTAACAAGTCCAGTGTGTACCAGGTCCGATATAATCATCAAGATTAATAATACCACATTCTTGTTTATTTTGTTTTGTCGGTAATTTGTTTTTGCTGTGCACCCCACTTTAAACATATTTTATTGCTTTTCTTCTATATACAAGCAAAAGGGTTGGGCCACAAGTTCTTCCAACATTAATAAAGGCCCGTCCCAACAATATTGTAATTAACAGCTAACAAGATGGCAATACAATTAACATAAAATATTCAAATACATTTTTCGATGAACGAAAGAAAAAGAAAAAAGGAGAAGAGTAAGTAGAATAAAGTTCTAGGAAAAACTAAACAAGAAGGAATGAGTGATGATGCTGTGGTTGTAGGATCCTGCCCCGAGCGGTTGTCACATAACAGTGTATATCATGTCTAGTCGTTATCAAATCGTTTAGTATCTTTAATGTATATTTGAACATGATTAAAAATAGTGCTATTATCTTTATCTGTATAACTATCTTTTCCAAATAAAAATACACGAACGCTGAGCGGGTGAAATTGACGGGTAGCATGAAAAAGACGAAGTCGTTCATTTAAATAAAACGGACATTGCATAAAATAATGTTCGGCGTCCTCGTTTTCATGCCAACACTTCTCACAGGTTGCGTTTTCTTTGATTTTGTTTATAAACAAATCATATTTCAGGTTACTGTATTTGTTTCTTATCCGTGCATGATATACAGACAATCTACGAATTCCGGAAAAATAAAAAATAGGTATTTTGGGCGGATTAAAGTATTGATTTGTAATAAGAGTTTTAAAAGCAGAAAGAGAGTCTGCATTTCGTATATGTTCAGGTATTGTATTCCATAACGATATACACGAGGGAATAAACGAATTACTAAATAGCTGCGTTCTCGTATGAATAGATACGTAATCATTTGAATTTCTTAAGTTGTAAGGGGCAACTCTGCCAACTATGTCAGGGAATAAGTTTGAAAAAAAATCGGGCAAATAACCAGCTTTAACATTATAAGCAATTATTAATTTTTGGTATTTTCTTCTATCTTCTAATGATAACCACCCAATTTCGGTATATAAATTACGAATAGACGTTGATCGTGTTAATCCAGTGACGATGCGAGCTGCTTCATGTTGAATTTTTTCTAAAGTGTCTTTTTCGTATTGTGTGCAGCCGTCCCAAATAACAGAAGCATATTCAAGTATTGGTCTCAAAAACGATAAATATATTTCGTTTAAAGCTTTACGATTGATTAAAAACTTTATTTTCCGCATCATTCCTAATATTTTAGAGGCTGACGTAGTAATATTGGTAATATGTTCGTGCCATTTACCGTCATGACTAAACGTTAAACCCAAGTGTTTATGGTGTTCAACAAAATTAACTGGCATATTATTAAAAATCAATGAGGGTTGTTGTATATGTCTTCTGAGAGTAAAAATAATAGCTTCAGTTTTAGTTGGATTAAAATCAACAAGCCACTGTTTAGACCAAGCAGATATAATATTAAGATCGTGATTTAATATTCCCTCAAGATCTGCAATATTAGACGAAGTACTTGCAAGTATTGTATCATCTGCAAAAATACGAGTTATACTAAGAAGATTGTCAGCAATGTCGTTGATATATATAAGAAACAATAATGGACCCAATACTGACCCTTGAGGGACACCAGCAGATGTCCCTTTAATGTTCGAGTAACTTGAACCGATAAATACCTTTTGAGTGCGTTCTGTTAAATAACTTTCGATCCATTTTAGCATATTGCCATTAATACCATTTTGTCTGAGTTTAAAAAGTAGGCCTTTGGTCCATACACGATCAAATGCCTTCGACACATCACAGAAAATTATACATGTGAATTGGTTAGCATCAATACCTTGACAAATTTGGTGATACATATCAATCACTGAAGTTCTGTATACCTAGCTTAAGAGATTTGTTGGAACCTATAGGGAGAAGGCAATGATGCCGAAAATCAGCTAATTGATTCAAACTTTTTTAACATATTACCTAACATTTGCACCTCATGCAATGAAATTGACTGTGACTGTGTATTAAGTGACAATCAAAACGAAATTGTTCAAGATGTTTTTCAAAATAGAAATACTATAAATGATAACCAAAATATAAACTTGCCAGATGAACAACACAATTATTTAATACATTTAGGTTTGCCTAAAAATAAATTTAATATTGGACACATAAATTTACAAGGAATGTCTTCAAAATTTGATGAACTTAAAATAATGTTAACTTCTCCAGAAAATGATATATCTATTATGGGCATTAGTGAAACAAAATTTAATTGTAATCATAAAACTGAAGCTTTTATTATAAACGGTTATCAAATACCTTTTCGGTGCGATCGTACCGAAAATAGGGGCGGTGGTTTGGCAGTATATGTAAAACAAGGTATAAATTGTATAAGAAGGTCAGATCTAGAGGATGAAAATATTGAAATAATTTGGCTTGAAATAATGCCAGTAAAATGTAAACCATTTCTTGTCGGGTCTATGTATCGACATCCCGAATCAAGAGTTATTTGGAAAACAAATTTTGATTCTCATATAGAAAAGGTTCAGTTAGAGGAAAAACAAATTATAATTTTAGGAGATATCAATCGCGATTTATTAAATAGAAATATAAACGTCGAGTGGTCAAATTTTATTTCATCAATTGGCTTAAAACAATTAGTCAAAGAACCAACAAGAGAATGTCTTAATTCAAAAACATTGATTGATCATATTTACTGTAATTGTGATCTTAATATATATCATGTAAATGTCCCCAGAATAGGTCTATCCGATCACTTCCCGGTGTTTTGCACTCGTAAGTTAAATTTTAAAGAAAAAAAATATTCTCACAATTTTATTAAATACAGATCTTTTAAAACATTTTCTGAAGAAGCTTTCATAGCAGATCTTATCAGCATACCCTGGGGTGTTAGGAATAATAACACTGATACAAATGAAGTACTTCACACCTGGGTGTCTAATTTTTCAAGTGTAATAGAAAATCACATACCAGTTAAGATTCATAGAGTAAAGAATTTGCAGCAACCAGACTGGTTAAATCCAGAAATTTTAGATTCAATGAAAGAAAGAGATAAATTTAAAACCAAAGGCGATATAAACAATTATAAAAATGCACGAAACAAAGTTAACAGGTTGATAAATGTTTCTAAAAATTCATCTTATGAAAGAAAAATCGAAGAAGGTAAATCGGACCCTAAATCAATTTGGAAGATCTTTAGAGAGCATGGTGCGTCTTCAAAAAATAAAAATAAATCAAATGTAATAAATAATATTAAAATAAATAATCAAGACATAAATGACAAGACAGAAATTGCTAATGAGTTTAATAAATTGTTTGTAAACATAGCTTCAAATTTAAAAGAACCAATCCCAGATTCTGATTTCATAAATGTTAAAAACTTTGTAAATGCAAATGTCCCGAATCTCATGAACTTTAACATTCCATTAATAACAGAATCTGAAACTCGTAAAATGCTTACTAACTTAGATGTGTCAAAAGCTACAGGCCTCGATCAGATAGGGCCGAAATTACTAAAATTATCTGCAGATGTTATATCAAGCAGTATCACACATATAATTAATTGTAGTATATCACAGGGTGTTTTCCCAGATCAATGGAAATCAGCTAAAGTAAACCCTTTATTCAAAAAAGGACTAGCAAACGATGTAAATAATTACAGACCAATATCCATACTACCAACACTTTCAAAATTAATTGAGAAACATGTACATGATTCGTTTATTACTTATCTTAACCATTATAAGTTATTATGTAAATCACAAAGCGGATTTAGAAAAAAACATAGCTGTGAAACTGCTCTTGTGCATATGATAGATAACTGGTTGAAGTCATTAAATAATGGTGAAATTGTCGGTGTTGTAATGCTTGATTTTTCAAAAGCTTTTGACTTATGTTCGCACGATATACTATTAAAAAAGTTAAAAATATACAAATGCAGTAACATTACTATTAAATGGTTTGAATCTTATCTCACTAATAGAACACAGTCGGTAAGCGTTAATGGTGTTATTTCAGATAAACAAATTACTACCTGTGGAGTTCCACAAGGATCCATTCTAGGACCACTATTATTTCTATTATTTATTAATGACTTGCCGTTGTATGTACAAGAAAATGATTCTAATGTAGATATGTATGCAGACGATACCACTATATATGATATAAATTTATCGAAAACAGTAGTTGAAAGAAATTTGCAAAGAGCTTTAAATAATGTTAGTAACTGGTGCTTAGATAATGGTATGGTTTTAAATGCTGCTAAAACAAAAGTCCTATTAATTACTACGCCACAAAAACGTTCTCAATTGGTAAATAAAAAATTATCATTACACTATAAAGATGTTAATTTAGAGCTAACAGCAGGGGATAAAATTCTTGGAGTTCATATTAATGAAAATCTTAAATGGGACAATCACATTACCTTCGTTCGGAAAAAGATTTCCACAAATTTATGGCTCTTATCAAGAATAAAATTGTTTCTGCCATTACATTATAGGATTCTGTTTTATAAGGCATATATACAACCACATTTAGATTTCTGTAATATTATTTGGGGAAGTACAAACAAATCAAACATTCAAATTCTTATTCGATTACAGCGGCGGGCATGTCATATTATCCTAGGTGAGCAATACACTAACCTAAATGAAGCTTTATTGAGTATTAATGTACTTAGTATTGAACATAGAATTTTACTTCAAAAGGCAAAATTTATGTATAGGGTATTTCAAAATGCCACTCCGTCTTACATTCAAAACATGTTTCAGTACAATAATAAAAATCACAGAAACTTAAGGTCATCAAACCATTTAAATGTTTTAATACCGAAACCAAATAAAGAATTATTTAAAGGAAGCATGTCTTACTCTGGGGCTAAAGTATGGAATAGTATCCCAGATTATATTAGACTCTGTCCTACAATAAACAGTTTTACTTCTAATTTTATCAAGTGGATAAAGTCGGGATAATTTTCATACTCGTACTTCTAATTTTAAATAAAGTTTAAAAGATTAATCATTTTAACTATAAAAAAATGAAAAAATTGGTGTTTAAATAATTTCAAAACCACTGCCTCTGTTTGATCTCTAATGCTAAATGTTCTATATTTGAATGTGTCGTGTATTGCTATTTTATATCTTAATTACAGGGAAAATGCTTTAACTTTTACCATCATTGAACTGATATATTCTGATTTCTATTAGTATATGATATTATTTTGTTAAATCACTGATTATATTGTTAATGTGTTTGTATGTATGTATAAATATGTGTTTTATTCAGAGGGCCCCAAGGAAGATTAGCTAATGTTAATTGGGTCACCCTCTTAAAATAAAGACTTTCATTCATTCATAGCTGCTTAACCCATTTTATTATATCTAAGTTAGAGATAGGTTCATTTTTAAATTTTAATTTTTTTTATAAATGGGATACTTCTGTATGGCCTAATTTGTGAGTCTACATGTAAACCGTATCCTCTTCTATCTACTTGCAAACCTTTTCAAGTCAAACCACTAATAAGAGATCCAATCAATGGAATTCCTAATGATGCAAGCATTCCAAGAAATCCTCCGTCCTGCTGTTGTTTTTTAATTAGTTTAACAGGGCAGTGACCTTTTGACTTTGCTATCTTCTTTCTTTGCGCAGCTGTTAATTTCTTTGATTTTAGAAGTGTTTGTTTTTTATCACTAGGGACAGTTGCCGTTACGTCTTGCTGTTTATCACTGGGAGTAGTTGCCGTTTTTGTTACTAGAAGCACATGCCAGTACGTCTTGCAATTGTTTGTTTGTTAGTTTAATAGTGCAGGAACCTTTTGACTTTGCTATTTTGTTTTTTTGTGCAGCTGTTAATTTATTTGATACGAGAAGTGTTTGTTTTTTATCAGCAGGAACAGTTACCATTCCATTTCCAAATATTTTACCAATTCCAGTACTTGCCAGACCACTAAGTGCCCCTGTTGCTAGAGGCCCTAATATCTTTGGAGCAAATCTAGCAACTGTTGGTAAAATTGTTTTAGTTAACAAACCAGCTAATGCGCCTAAAAAGCCTCCATTCTTGGACTGAGATCTCATCTGCGATTTTGATATATTTATGTCTAATCCCCGCCCATCAGATTTAGCTTTGTTAATATTGTTAATCTGAGTAGCTGTAAGCAGCAAAGGAAAATTCCCAGTTAGTTGGTTATTTTTTAACCTGAGTGTTAATTCACTCCTATCCTCATAAGCCCTCGCTAAACTCTGTTTTTGCCCATCTGATAAATTTACTGAATAATTTACGTAAGTCATATATATTATAAATTAGATTAAACAATAACTAGTTCATTTCCAACAGTATCAATAACAACATCTACTTCATAGAGAACCAGAGCATAAACTTTATATCTAGCGGTAGGAACGTTGTTTAGTTTATATCTCAAATTTAGTTGTTTTGGATCAACACTGACTTCATTTCCCTTGTAACTCAAATCGAAATATATCATTCCGAAGAGATTTTTAAAATTACCTACATTGAGTAAAGTTCCGGTGTTTTTATCATTTTGCTTGTAAGAATAATTAATAACATCTCTGAATATTCTTATGATATTATCATAACTGTATTCAGTTTCTGGATAATAAACTCCATTTCCAACTTCCAATCTAGCTGATTGTAAATAGCAATTAGCATCAGCAGCATTTACCTTAAACGTATCCAAAAGGTGAGGATTTTGTGTTTGAGAAGAACTCTTGTCAAACCTTTGCAAATACACAAAAACGTGTTTGGGGCTTTTGACTCCAGCCGTTATTCTAAATACAGATTCTGTTAGTTGAGTACTTCCGCTTTCTTGTATCATTTCACGAAGATAAGTCCATCTTGTTGATGTCATATGATTTGTCATTACATAACTTAAACCATCTGAGTTAAATATCATTCTAGGTATCCACAAAACTAATTTATTAATAACTACTCGGCCATCATCACGACTTGATTTGAAAATTAACACATTATCATCTGTCAGTTGCAAGCTGATTTGAATCTGACTAGGAGGAAGCACGTTTGTTTCCAAACCTCCAAAGAAGGAATATTTATTTAATGGGATTATAGAGTCAACTTTTTGATTAGTTATGATTAAAGCATGACGAGCAGTAAATCCTAGATTATAACCAGCTTGATCAGATTCTGCAGCAGTCGTATCATCTAAATAAAAGTATTCATTTGTTCCGGTTGTTTTTGCATTATCGTCAGAAATTTCAAGCAAGCTTTTGATATTAACAAATCTGTGAAGATTATTTCCATCGTAAACTGTTTTTCCATTTTGCTTTACTTGCATTTGATCAATCAATGACGCTGCATCGTTAATTAAAGCAATTCTGTCAGCGTCTGCGAAATTGGCTCCATCAGCAAGTTTGTTTACTTGAAAACTGATTTCAAAATATGCATTATACCAATCAAAGTAAGAACTTCTATCATTTTTTGAAAACTGGTAACCACTTTTCATTTGTCTGGTATTATTTCCTGGTCGTGTTATGGGGGTATCTAACTGAATAGGTACATGTTCATATCTATTATTATATTGATCACTTCGAAACATCTATATATACTAGTAATTAGATTATTTTTTATTAATTAATCGATTAATTCTTGCATTAATATTTTTGGTTCCTCTTCCGGATAGTAATCTGTTAATTTTTGCATTTACATCTTCTTCAATTATATCATCAGCCGCAACTTTAGCTACATCTTTTGTAGCAGCCTTTGTAAGTTCTTTTAAAATCATCTCACCTTTTTGGTTTAGGTTTAATAACTGAAACTAATTTATCAGCAGCCATTTTTCCTACTTCATCTCCAAGTTTTTTAGAACCGCTTTCTATGATTTGTTTACCAGCAGTTTCTAATGCTTTCTTGCCTGCTGTTTTCACAGACTCGCTGAATATCTTTGATCCGACTTTTGAAAGAATGTCAAATATACCTGCCCCAGTTAATCGATCAACTTGAGTATATGTTCCCGTGCTAGTGTCATAAACTTTTTTTTAACCTGCCATATAACTAATGTTACATTAATTCCTTCAAAACAAATCGAAATGATGTGTGGACGCCATTAAGATTAATAATCTTGCCAGAGAAATCGGTAATGTAAATATTAATACTGTTAATGATCGTTTTGATTACCTCACAGAACCCGACTCTTATCGGTTCGTCTTTAAAAGGATATGATCTCGTAAGATCAGCTGTACTTATTTCATAAATAACATCCCCGTATGATCCATCAACAATAGAATTACTTATCAAATCACAGTGGATGTACAATGTATCGATAGAATTTGTTATGTTTGGTGTCACAGTTCCAAATTTAGTTTCTCTGATAACTGCATCTTTTTCAAACCCGATCAAGGCATGAACGTTTGTTTCTCTTAAATCAAGCATGAAATTATTATGGATGGTAACCAAGCATTTGAAACTTGATAAATCAAACTCAATTCTTATCGGGACAGGCGAGTCATCAGTTAAATCATTGTTTACAGACAATGTTTCTTTTATTTAATTATCGATATCAGCATAACTGTAATTTCCATTTGTAAAAATAATACTTTTCCAATCTGTTCCATTGTGATACCTTATCACTTTGTTATTAAAATCCTCACTAATATTATACCACGAGTAAGTCATGGAATTAATCTTATCAAGTCCAATACCATACTGTTTGTTTCTGCCTAATATTAATGGTCTGTCAAACACAGTTGTAAAATTAATCGGTGTGTTCGAGCTATTAATTATTGACGCTTTCTCCGATGATAATACAATTTTTTGTTCAATATAATATAGAATGGATAATTTTTATTCATACTAATCATTCCGGTATGTAAAATAGTTTAAAACTTGATTTTTCAAAATTGAAAACTTGTGTAGTGTTATCTTTTATATCTGATCTGAAAATAATAATACTAGATGGTTTGACATATAATTCAAATGTTTCTTTTAATATTCGTTTGTCATTTTTTATTATCGGATGAAGACTCTTAACAGTCTTACCATCGTGTGTATAAATAAGGAATTGTTCTACATCTGCTCCTGTATAAGTAAAATCTATTTCATATACATAACGGCCTTCTTTAAGAATTTCTAATTCAACGGAAGTACGTTTTTTATAATATTCTTCACCTTTTACAAGTGGATTGACTACTTTTGTAGACACTGCAAGAAGAGAATGCTCCAAAGTTCTTTCAAGTGGTTTTTGCGTCGGATACGACACAAAACTATTATGACCATTAACGTAATCTTGAATAACACTTATTCCGTCTATCGTATATTCAAAATGTAGAATCCGACTTAAATAGTCAACTTTTACTTTCAACCCATCAATTATACCAATAATTGCTGTGTGTCTACTACCAGACTTTTGATTAAACTGTTTTAATGAAGCTATTTCACCATCAAAAGCTGTGTTTCTTTTTTCCTGGGCGGTTTTCAATTGCTTTGAAACATCATCAATAGCAGTCTCAAGTTTATCAGTGTCAACCAGTTTATTCAGAGCGGTCTCCAGCGACTTACCGTCAACCATTTTCTTTTTGATGTCTTCAAATTCTTTGTTGATATCAGCAACGTTGGTGTTTATCTGTTGATTTAATATTTTAATTTGAGTTATTTCGGTAGTAAAAGCAGTTCTCATTTGTTTTGAAGCATCGGAAATAGCAGTTTCTAGTTCATTATTGTCAACCATTTGTTTATTGATTTCTCCGATCCGTGTATTAATATTTTGAACACCAGCTCTTATTTGTTCACTTAATTTATTGTAGTTTTCACTCTCTTCCAATACATCTTCTTTCTTTTCTAACTCTTTCAAAGCATCACCTAGAAGTTTTATTTCATCTTTCAATCCGTTTTGAATTTCAAGCATTTTCTCGAGGTTTGTTTGTAACTTTGTTTGTATCAGACTTAGTTTATCTTCAACACCTGTTGTCAGAGTTTTATCATGTCTGGAATTTTATCAATATTATAATCACGTATGATTTTTGCAACTCTTCTTTGAGTAAATTGCTTTGTTGCTGCATCATCTGCTTTTGTTGGATTACCAACATTGATAATTTTATTATTATCCATGTTAAGCTCACTTCTCAAAACATTTTCCTGGTTTCTGCCTTTGTTAAGATAATTAACCAAATGTTTTTGTTTTACATACTCAGACAGCACAATACCAAAATTTGTTATATTGACACTGCCAGTAGTAACTTCCTCACCAAGATCATTAAAAAGCCCCATTATATAATATGATTAGATTAAATTTCACCGTTGAAGTTACGCTTTACTAACTTCCTAGGCTTGTCCAGCTACAGAAAGTCGTACTGCTTGTCAGTCGCTTTCTTGTGCTGCTCTTTGCTGACATCTTGTTCTCTAGAAAGCATACCAAGCTCACGATTAACCGGAGTCGCGAAGAAGATGTAATGAGAACAGTTCAAACGAATGTCTTTGGGAGTTTTATAATAAGATTGTGACAAGTAAATTACACAACAATTTTTGTGTCTTCCCTGGATAAAATAATTAATAATATCGTTTTGATTACGCTCGCAAACATAATCATCAAAAATAACTATCTTTTGAGTATCTGAATCTAAAGTATCCACAGGTAAAACTTCATCATTAGAACATTCTAATATGTCTTCAATTGGGATTTTATACTTTTTTGCTATCTTTTCCAGTTTTTGCGATAAGACCTGATACTTGGACTGCTCTAAGTTTTTAGCAAACAAGTAAATCTTGTCATAATAAACTAAAGGTTTCAGCAACATATGAACTAATGTGTTAGTCTTGCCAGATCCTGAATTACCGCAAATTAACATTCTAAAACAACAGTCTGGCATGAAGTTCCATATCTGTTTAAAATTACCGTTTTCTGATCATAGTTTGGAATTTCCATTATAATAATACTTAGATAATACTTGTCTTAACTTATCTTAACTTATTCTAATTTATCTTAATTTAATCTAACCTATGTTATACATGTCTTTGTTAAAATGGAAAGAATTAGCAGATAAAAAGCGAAAAGCGAGTGAGCTTGTTAAAGAATACGAGAATAGTGTTACCCGAAAAAGACTAGAAAAAGGAGCTAGTCGTGATTTATACACAGAAGTATTTAAACCTGTTACTAGCGAAATAACAGAGCAAACAAGACGGCTAGCTGAACATTTGATTACCCTTCCAGAAATACGTCAACAGTTGGCTCTTCTTCCTGAGGCAATACGTCCGCAATTACCTGATCGTGGAGCCATAGCGCCACCACCGCCGCCACCGCCACCACCGCCACCACCACCACCACCACCACCACATGTTAAAAAACCAGTTGTCAAGCAAACTGTAGATCCTACTAAACCAACGTCGGCTAGTCAACTAGAGCAGGCAATAAAGAGGCCAAAATTAAGAAGTGCTTCAGAAAGAGTGCTTAAACCAAAACCTACTAAATCCACGGAAGAATTATATGAAAAAATCAAACAAAAACGTACATCAATTGATCCTGAGGATGAAGAAATAATAAGAGAAATAGAAGAAGAAGAATGGGACGAAGAATCTGCTGCGAGGCCTAAGGAACCCAAACCGGTGTATGATATTGACTTGGATGCTGGTATGAATAAAGACGTACTTATTAAGTATGGCTTGCCATTACCATCTGAAATACCAGGTATTATGGAAGGAAGAGCTGAATATGATGAATATGTTAAAAGGGCTGATGAGATACATGATAAAATGGTTCCCGAGATAAGAGGTCTAAGGACAAGGGTAAAGAACCTCAGCGAAGAAAGCATCAAGGAGAAGTTCGAAAATGCGAAAACCAGTGCGACTAAATCTAAATATTCAAAATTACTCGATGACCTCGATGGCGCCAAACAAGAGAGGGCTTCGCTTACAAAAGAATCTAATAAAATAGCAGATGAGGCAAATGCTCTGAATTTTTATATGGAAAGGTTGCCTGAGCGAATTCGAGGAGCTACCGAAATGGCACAAAAGACTGGCAAAGGGATGCAACAAAATAAAAATTCCTACAAAGTTGACAAAGATGGTCACTATGGAATGTTACATATTGATTTACCTAAGCTTGTTGGTCATCACAAACTTATTGCCAAGCTGGGAGAAGCAGTTGTGCTAGATATGAAAGTGGATGATGATTTTATAGACTTGATAACAAAGCGTTACAACAATGGAAAAACTTATTCAAAGCTGTCTCAGAATGCTTTTAAGAAACTAACAGAATTGTCTGGTTTACCAATTCATAAAGGTTCTTCAAAGTTCAAAAAGATTTTAGGAGGTTGTGTTGATGTTGAATATTACAATAGTCCCAAAGATTTGACGGATGATCTAGAGTTAGTATGTGGAAGTATCGAATCATGAAATAATAGCCCACAGCTAATAAATAAAGGTATTAGCATAATCGATGAATTATTAAAAATAGGTAAAATATCACCCAAAGAACACGAACAACTATTTTTTAAATATCTCAATTAAATTATTGTCTAACTGTAATTATACATGAAAACCAAAGAAGAATTAATTGATCACTTGACGCAACTTGTAGCTGCATACAGACGCAGTTATAAATTGTGCGGTATTATAAACACAACATTACAGATTGCCAGTGGGATAATTGGTTGTACTGCCGTATTGGCATTGGTTCCAGCAATTCCTGTTTTTGTAGCCGCAGTTGGTGCAGTTCCTCCAGTAGTTGCTGTCTTAGTGAGTAAAACAAGAATAGCAGAAAAAAAGACTTTGTTAAAAACACATCATAGAAGTTTTAAGCAACTTTTATCATATGTCCAAACAACAACAGGACTAGAAAATGATGAAGAGGTAATTAGGATTACCTTCAATAAAATATTAGAGATTCAAAAGAATGATAACTTTACAGAACCTCTGGAAATGTATATGAAAAGGTTCAAGCTTAATTGACATTAAGCTAGTAGAGATGCTTCTACGAAGCATTCAGTCGTAATTCTTTTCTGACTTGTTTCCATATCCTATCGTACTTCTCTCTGGTTGATTTTGTTTTAATCAGTTTTGTTTCTTTTTCTATTTTTAATATTTTAAATATTTTCTGAAAAATGTATTTAAATTTAATTGATCTTTTTCGGCCTTCTATTTGATCCAAAATCTTTACAATTTTGTAAAACAAATCTTCAAATCTTTGCCTATTTTTAGAAGACAAATCAAATGCTACCAAGTATTTATCTAAATGGTACTTCCTGTGGTAAATAGTTTTCTTTTGGCTGTAGTTGTAACCTGTGATAAGATTATAACCATTGTGGGTACCACAATTAAGGCAAACACGCTCGTTATCGAAAACTTCACAAGTATCGTTGCAATTCACACATGCGTATGTACACTTGTAACACAGTTTGGTCTTGGTACAATACTTGCAAAGCTTCTTTTTATTAGTCATGTAAAATAAGATGCAATCTGTACACACCCCAGGAGGATCAATAATATCTAAAACTCTTTCACAATATTTGCAATTCATTATATTATACTATATAATTATATATTTAAATATAGGCTTAAACAAATATTATCTTATGTAATTATATAAATGGAACAAGTAGAACAGGAAATCAAAAACTTTAAAGAAGATCAAATAGCACATGCCCAAACGGTTGATTTTGAAGATGCGAGTAAATTAGATGCAGCGCTTTTAATTTTTTCAAACTTTCAAGATTTGACAGAAAGAATCATAACAATGGTAAAACAACTAAAACTGTCATGGAAAATAGAAAAAAGAGATATAAACAAACTACGTTATTTATGCAAAAAAACAAATTTCAGAGGCAACCAGTTACCAGCCAAAAGTATACAAAGATTCTTTTATTGCCCACTGTGATGTTTTACTCGAACGAGGAATTAAAATTATTATGTAAGGATAAATAAAAAATAATATAATCTAACCGGGGAATAAATATTTTACTTTAAATTAATTAATTAATTAATAGGGGCTTAAAGAAATAATCTCATGTAATATTATATAATGAGTATCCGAGAAATTGTAACATCCCCAAAACAGTATAGCAAGGTTTTTAAAGTAAATGTTGTCAGTAATGACCCGCTCACCCAACTGCAGAAAACACAACCAAGCGTTATAAAATTTCTTAAAACAGAACTAAGAAAAACGGGCGGCTTTAAATTAAGTGTTGATGTGAAACATACTTTTAAAAAAACAACGATGGGGGACAAAGAAACAGGTCCTGCAATCACATACAAAACAGCTTACTTTAATTCTAAAGCGGCAACAATATTAACCGAAAATAATATTATCGAGGCGCTGGACAAAGCACGTGAGGAAATTATAAATAGAGTTGGAAATTGGATTCAGATGGGAAGTGGTTGGATAATTGAGACACTAGACGCACACTATATAAATCGAATAAAGTATAAGCCTTTGCGGGGTAGCTATTATTTGAATTTACCAAAAGAACTTTCACATGCTAGAAAAGGTTTAATAAATATAAAAAATAAAAAGATAACGAATGCTTCAGATGGTGCCATTTGGCTTGCACATTTCCTGTTAAAAAAGATCCTCAAAGAATAACAAAGTACAAAAAGCATATTGGTGATCTTGATTACAAAGGAATTACATTTCCTGTTACTATCAAACAAATCCCAAAAATAGAAAAACAAAACAATATTTGTTTTAACATATTTGGATATGAGGATAGTCAAGTATATCCTTTGTATGTGTCAAAACATAAAGCAAAAGAATATGTTGATCTACTTTTAATCACAGAAGAAGAAAAGAATCATTATGTGTGGATAAAAGATTTTAACAGGTTAATGTTTAATCAAACACTACATGAGGGAAAAAATTGGTTTTGTAAAACATGCTTGCAGTGCTTCAAATTCGAAAGGACGTTAAAAGCTCATAAGCCTGATTGCCTTTCACTTAACGGAAAACAAGCAATACAAATGCCAAACAAAGATGAAAAAGTTAAGTTTAAAAACTACGACAGGCAACTTATGGTTCCGTTTGTTATATATGCTGATTTTGAAGCCGTAACTGAAAGTATTTCTTCAGTATCAAACAATCCTAAAAAATCACATACAGAAGCATATCAAAAGCATACTGATTGCAGCTATGGGTATAAAGTTGTTTGTTGCTATGATGATCAATATTCAAAACCAGTTGTAACATATAGAGGACCAAATGCTGTTTACAAGTTTTTAGAAAAAATGATAGAAGAAGAAAAGTGGTGCAAGAAAACCATGAATGCAAACTTTAAAAAAGATCTAGTAATGTCGCAGGAAGAAGAAGCTAGATTCCAAAAATCTAAATCATGCCATATTTGTGGTAATGGTTTTTCAATAACTCTTAAAAAAGATGACCCAGGTCGTACAGTAGCATATGAAAACTCCGTTAGAAAAGTTAGAGATCATTGTCATATAACTGGAAAGTACAGGGGAAGCGCTCATGACATATGTAATATTAATTTTAGGTTGACTAGAAAAATACCTGTTGTGTTTCACAACTTGAGAGGATATGACTCTCACTTTATAATGCAACACATTGGAAAGTTTAAACAAAACATAAATGTTATACCGAATAACATGGAAAAGTATATGGCTTTCGTGTTAGGAAAAAGTTTAGTATTTATTGATAGTTTCCAGTTTATGTCTCAATCATTAGATAATCTAGTAAAAAACGTTCCGTCGTTTCAATACATATCTCAAGAATACAGCGGTAAAAAGTTAGACTTGCTAAAAAGAAAAGGCGTTTATCCTTATGATTATATGAACAGTTTTGAACGCTTCAAGGATACTAAGTTACCTGACAAAGATAGCATTTATTCTCAATTAAATAATGAACATATTTCAGATGCAGATTACGATCATGCTACAAACATATGGAAAACATTTAAGATTAAAAGTATGGGAGAATATCATGATCTGTATCTCAAGACTGATGTGCTGCTGCTTGCAGATGTTTTTGAAAACTTTAGAAAAATGTGTATCGAGTATTACAAATTAGATCCTTGCCATTACTTTAGTAGTCCTGGTTTAGCCTGGGATGCATGTCTTAAGATGACTGGTATCCAACTCGACTTAATAACTGACATTGATCAATATTTGTTTGTGGAAAAAGGATTAAGAGGCGGTACGAGTTACATTGCAAATAGATATTCAAAAGCTAATAACAAATATATGAAAGACTATGACAAGAAAAAAGAAAGCAAGTACATAATATATTTAGATGCTAATAACTTGTACGGATGGGCTATGTGTCAACCGTTACCTACTGGCAACTTCAAGTGGGTTGATAAGTTTGAAAAAGGAAAATCAAATTACATTGTTGAGTGCGATATCGAGTATCCTGAAGAACTTTATGAGTTACATAATGATTATCCTCTTGCCCCAGAAAGTTTAAATATCAAAGATGAGTGGTTGTCAGACTATTGTAAAGATTTAAAACAAAAGTTTAATTTAGGACATTGTAATGTTAATAAACTTGTTACGACGTTGAAAAATAAAGAAAAATATGTCGTGCATTTTAGAAACTTAGAATTGTATAAAAAGCTTGGATTAGTTGTAACAAAAATACACCGAATACTACAGTTCGACGAATCAGAGTGGTTAAAGACATACATAGATTTTAATACTGCCAAGAGGACAGCTGGTAAAAATGCTTTTGAAAAGGATTTCTTCAAACTGATGAACAATTCAGTTTTTGGTAAAACTATGGAAAACTTGAGAAAAAGAATTAATGTTAAATTGACTCACGACGAGGAGGTTCTTTTAAAATATGCGGCAAGACCTTCATTTATTTCTTGTAAAATGTTTAATGAAAATTTATTTGCGATAAACAGAATAAAAGAAAGACTAGTTTTGAATCGTCCTGTTTATGTTGGTATGTGTATTTTAGACTTGTCAAAATATTTGATGTATGATTTCCATTACAACTTTATCAAAAACAATTATGATAAAAAAGCTAAGTTATTGTTTACTGATACCGATTCCTTGTGTTATGAAATAAAAACAAAAGACGTGTATGCAGACTTTTACAAGGATAAGGAACTGTTTGATAATTGTGATTATGATCCAAAAAGTAAGTTTCATTTTAATGATAATAAAAAAGTTATTGGCAAGATGAAAGATGAAACTTGTGGAATACCTATTGTCGAATTTGTTGGGTTGCGAAGTAAGCTATATTCGTATATGTTAGATAATGAGGTTAGCGCAAAGAAATGTAAGGGTGTTAAAAAGTGTGTTGTGAAAAAACGTATAACTCATGAAGATTATAAAACTATTTTGTTTACAGCAACAGAAGCTCATCACGAGATGAAAGTCATTAGATCGCAAAAGCATAACATAAGCAGCTATGCAATAAATAAAAAAAGTTTATCAGCTTATGATGATAAACGGTTTATTAAAGATGGGTTTAGCACAATACAAGGCAATGTTTACAGTTTATGTTTATTGGAATATATTGGCCACGGCTTCAACAAAATAAAATATAAAACATATTCATGTACTTTATGAACCCTGGGTACAGCAGTTCACAAAGACAAATGTACCTAATATAGAAGATAAAATGTGTAGTTAAATAAACATATGTATGTACTTTATGAACCCTGGGTACAGCAGTTCACAAAGACAAATGTACCTAATTGAAAGCTCTTGCATTGAAAATGTCAAAATTCTTATTAACTACACAATAAGTAATTGCTGTGACCGCGAAAAACTGCCGCCACCGTGTGGAGATCCTGAACGTGGACTGCTGTAAACTCTGTTGAAGCCGCGACAGAAGAACCCGAATGAAACCGATGAAATCCCATGCTCTGAAAATAAAAACACAAAAAAACGAAAACACTGTTTTCAATAACAGGAGAGGGTGGGTGGGTTTATCTTGCGAATACAGATAAAATAAATGTTTTGTACCGAATGAATTACTGAACCTTTGTTCAATCCAACTGTGTAGACAAAAAAGAATTTGATAATTAAAGTTGCCGGTGTCTATGTATAAAATGCACCGGCAGAATTTATACACTAAATTTAATTTATATTCCACTTGAATAACAGTAATTTGTCCTTCAACGCACAAATTCCATTATTAAAGATAGGTTTAGCACAATACAAGGCAATGTTTACAGTTTATGTTTATTGGAATATATTGGCCACGGCTTCAACAAAATAAAATATAAAACATATTCATGTACTTTATGAACCCTGGGTACAGCAGTTCACAAAGACAAATGTACCTAATATAGAAGATAAAATGTGTAGTTAAATAAACATATGTATGTACTTTATGAACCCTGGGTACAGCAGTTCACAAAGACAAATGTACCTAATTGAAAGCTCTTGCATTGAAAATGTCAAAATTCTTATTAACTACACAATAAGTAATTGCTGTGACCGCGAAAAACTGCCGCCACCGTGTGGAGATCCTGAACGTGGACTGCTGTAAACTCTGTTGAAGCCGCGACAGAAGAACCCGACTGAAACCGATGAAATCCCATGCTCTGAAAATAAAAACACAAAAAAACGAAAACACTGTTTTCAATAACAGGAGAGGGTGGGTAGGTTTATCTTGCGAATACAGATAAAATAAATGTTTTGTACCAAATGAATTACTGAACCTTTGTTCAATCCAACTGTGTAGACAAAAAGGAATTTGATAATTAAAGTTGCCGGTGTCTATGTATAAAATGCACCGGCAGAATTTATACACTAAATTTATTTTATATTCCACTTGAATAACAGTAATTTGTCCTTCAACGCACAAATTCCATTATTAAAGATAGGTTTAGCACAATACAAAGCAATGTTTACAGTTTATGTTTATTAGAATATATTGGCCACGGCTTCAACAAAATAAAATATAAAACATATTCATGTACTTTATGAACCCTGGGTACAGCAGTTCACAAAGACAAATGTACCTAATATAGAAGATAAAATGTGTAGTTAAATAAACATATGTATGTACTTTATGAACCCTGGGTACAGCAGTTCACCAAGACAAATGTACCTAATTGAAAGCTCTTGCATTGAAAATGTCAAAATACTTATTAACTACACAATAAGTAATTGCTGTGACCGCGAAAAACTGCCACATGTCATGCAGTCCTGCGTGACACCGCCACACATGGGGGAAGCGGAACACAGCTTAGAGACTAGACTAAATGCAACATGGTTTAAATATATACGACAAAGCTGAGTGGCCAACAAAAACTATTTAAAATAAAAACCTCAAATAGAGGAAATGGCTGACGCAAATGTCTCGCCAAAAATAAAAAATGCCTCAAATAGAGGAAATGGCTGACGCAAATGTATCGCCAAAATAACAAACGCCTCAAATAGAGAGCGCAAAGAGAAAAAAGCCTCAAATAGAGACTGCCTCAAATAGAGGCAACACACTCCTCAAGTAGAGGAAATAGCTGAAGCAAATGTCTCGACAATATAAAACAAAAACGTCTCGAAATTGAGAACGTTCAAAATAAAATTCTTCAATAGAGACTGCAACAGTATTAGCAAACTCCCGACATGTACACACTAACAGTCACATTGCCAGAGGGGTAAACATTGTTATTCATTGTTTAAAAGTGAAAGAAAATAATGCAGCCCGAGACGTAGGTTTTGCAAGAATACTTTATTGCCTTGGTCGGACAAATGAACTTTGCCAGAATACAAATGCAAATTTGACTCTGCTATTTCCGGGTATTTTATATACCCGCACCCCCAATTTAATCACTTCTGTAGCCGCCTTACTATTAACCCTAACTCTCACACGTTCTAAAGCTGAATGAGATAACTCATCCCGCCAAACTAAACGCGGAAGAATTTGTGACCACACAATAAAAACTCCAGGTATTATAAGGTCTTTGATATTGTTTAAGGTTTTAACCATTTGGTGCCTTAATTCTGCAGCTGGTATTTTTCGATTCAACTAGGGGAACAATAGTTGAGCTGTTCGGTCGGAACTCGGATATATGTTTTGTAAGCCTTAGAGTCCCATCGCCCAAGCTCTCTGATCATGTCATCCGACATTCCCAGACGCGACGCATTGGAAGCTGCGCCAATACGTAGAGAATGAGACTTATAATTATTGGCATCAATTCCTAAAGCGATCAACGCTTTTTTTTCTTTTTTTTTTTTAACACCGCGCTAAATTGATACCGAGTGACTTGACCATCCCCAAAATGAATAAATAGCTGACCGATACATTTGGGGCGAACCTCTAAATACGATTTAAGGCGAGTGACAGGACATATTGTAGAGTTAATAGCTGGAAGTGAAATAATAGTGCCCACACCCCTCTGATCTGTTTTTGAGTGTGCCAAATGTATTTCGAGTAGAGTGTTTTCTTGAGAAAAGTGTATGCTGTCGAAAGTCAGTGCATGAATTGTATGGCTCTTATTATCCGACACTAATTCTCCTGCTCGAAAAAAAACGAAATATGCCAGTGCAAAGGCAGCTGCGAACATAGAAGCTTCATAATTTGAACTGCAAATAGCCGGTAATATTTTTAAAGTCTTGACCAACATATCTGGAGTAACGGGGAGTCTGGGATCGACCCTTTTATCAAGACGATTCATGCCAACTAACATTTTTTTAATTACGAAATTATTTGTTACATCTGATAAATGCAAAAGTTTGCATTTAAAACTAATGCCAGACAAATATGAACGAGCTGTTGCGGGTGCGCACCCTTTAAGAGACAGATGAGCAATGAAATCGACTACTTCTTGTATGGTTGGAGGCCAGGCCAATTGCATATTATAATTAACCCAAAAAGTGTCAAATGATTTAATGCCTGTATTAAGATTCCCGCGTGTTGAAGGCCAACGATGCCTCTAAAAGCCTGTCTGCTCGAGACTGGATATCAAAGCTAGGAAAGATGCAGGAACTGGACATGGGTGTTGTTCTGCCCTGGGAGCCAGCTGCTGAAAACGAACCCATTGTTTACGAGATAAGGCATCAACTATACAATTGTTTTTTCCTTCAATATGAACTGCATGAAACTGTATGTTAAACAACATAGTTTGCAAAATAAGGGGACGAACAAGGTGCATCACTCTAACAGATTTTTCTGTTTAGAATAGAGACCAGCGCGAGATTGTCCGTATGCAGGACAATCTTTTTACCCTGGAACATATTGCCCCATATTTGAAAAGCCAAAACTATGGGTACCAACTCGAGAAAAGTTATATCCG
Source organism: Cyrtodaria siliqua (assembly GCA_037043455.1). Classification (NCBI taxonomy): domain Eukaryota; kingdom Metazoa; phylum Mollusca; class Bivalvia; order Adapedonta; family Hiatellidae; genus Cyrtodaria; species Cyrtodaria siliqua. Next base: position 25,489 of record JAWPHD010013328.1, read on the forward strand.
TTATCAGTTCTGTGTCGCGCCAACTATTTGGCCACTGGAAAAAAGTCCAATGTGGTTCGAAATATGCAGCACACCCTAAATTAGCATTGCCTGCAGAGTCAGTAAAAAGATGCAAGTCTAAATTGCTGGTCCAAACTGAATCCGGGAAATAACAGTAGCCATTAAAACAATCAAGGAATATTAACCACATTTTTACATCGTCTTTCATTGGTTTGGACACTCTAATGAAGTGATGTGGTTGTGCTGCACCCGACATAGCGTCATAAAAACGCCTACAAAATGCACGAGCCGCTGGTATTGCACGTGAGCATAAATTCAGCGAGCCAGCAAGAGACTGCAGAGACTTGAGAGTGACCCTCTTCTTCCCCAAAATAAATGTTAATAAGCTCCTTAACTCGATCAATTTGTCATTGGGAATTCGCACTATCATTTTCTCAGAATCAATTTCAAGGCCTAAACATATTAAAATATGAGTAGGCCCCACTGTTTTGTCATCCGCAGTAGGAACGCCAATTACCATGCACAAATTACTAAAACTAGCCATAAGCAAGGCACAGTCTGAGTATTCTTTCCTACCGCCAAAAAGAAAATCGTCTAAATAATGAATAACACGATCTAATCTGGACTGTTGTTTGACTACCCACTCAAGAGCAGTTGAAATTTTTTCAAAAAGAGAACAAGAAACGGAACATCCCATCGGAAGGCACATATCGTAGAAGAATTGTCCCATAACTATAAAGCCCAACAACTCGAAATCTAAATAATTTATTGGCAGTAATCTAAAAGCAGATTTTATGTCCATTTTCCCCAGCAAAGCCCCTGGTCCCAGGCCCTGGATCATTTCAATGGCCTGGTCGAAAGAAGCATATTGAACATTACATACATTTGGATCAATAAAATCGTTAATACTGAACCCACATGGGTATGCCAAATGGTGTATTAACCGAGAACTACCGTCTTTTTTCGGGACCAAACCGATTGGAGATATTCTTATGTTTTGAAAAGGTGGATCCCAAAAGGGGCCTGCCATACGCCCTAAAGAAATTTCCTTGTTAATCAATCTTAAAGCTTCCGCTTCATTGTTTTTGACAATCCGAAAATTGCCTAGGTCCCGAATAATGCAATCTAAATCCATTAACAAAACCATTTATCAATTCATTGGCGGTGTCTGTATCGGGGTAAAACTCCAACATGCTACAAAGAGGTTTGATTCTAATGGGTGTTTGCCCGCGAGTTGGCATATCTAAATTGGAGCCTTGGCGAAGCCCCAACTGGCGCAGCTGACCTATAGACTGGACGTGTTGGGTAGCTTGGCACAGGAGACGGGAAACGTGCCCCTTGCTGACTTCCACCGCCTGCCCTAAAATTAAATACATTACTAGCCTGAGGTTGGTTCAGTTGTGAAGCGTGACTGTTGCATCGCAAAGATGGGTGGAAACCCGAGCATCTCATACATATATGAAGATAATTGCATGGTTTTTTGGTACACCAACCCTTGGAATTGTAGTCGAAACACTTGTGATGTTTTAGACCCGATTGAACAGGTGTAGAAGGCGTGTAATACATATATAACAGCCATAGTTCCTGATCAACCAAACCCCAAGAAGAAGATGGGTCACGGGCTTTCTTCAACCTAAATTGTTCATCATACAATTTCCAACCCAGCCCTGCAAAACGTTGGGCCCCCAAGCGAATAATACTTAAGTATTTTAATAAACCAGATATTGCCTCTGGATGAAAGGAAGTATAGACACTTATATAAATCAAAAAAGCGTCTGTCCATTGCTGAACATCCGAAATTTTAGATCCAGAAGACCTTGACTGCAAAATCAATTGCCCATCAATCAGATCAACATGTTTTGAAATGTCTTCCTGGGGCTTTGAAAGGAGTAACGCAAGATCAACATATTCCCCGTTTAAGATGTTGCTTGATAAGCTAGGCCCAATGTTGGAACCCAACTCATCGTGAATGCTGGTTATTGACACGGGTAAAACGGCATTCTGTGTACTCGTACCTTGGAGTGGGGCCTCAGGTCCAGGAACCACGACACCGACCTCAGGTTCCGGAACCACGACACCTCGCCTGATGCCCCCAAGCGACTCGACCAAATGGGGGGTCACCTGTCGAACAACCTCCTTAATAAGCTCCGGGTCCACGACTGGAGGTTCTAGTGTCCTGCCTGCCGAATCTGGAGGTGCTGGTGGACTATTAGCCGATTTCTCCGGAGTCACCACTTTCTGACGCCTGGCGTACGGGCTTTTTTACTGTCGTTTAGGCATTTTTCAACTGAAATGTAACGTGAGCGATTAATCCGTTGCCAATTAGCATCCATAAGTATATATATTTATTACATTTATTATTAGAATAATATTTTTATATACAGGTTCATTTTATTGATTTATTTATTTAAATTGTTTTATGTTTTTGTTTTATTAATTCTATTATGTAATTTAATTATATTATTATTTGTAGTTTTTTTGTTTTTTTTAAATCTTTCGATTTACGAAATATATATATATATATATATTCTTAATATTATTATTTATGTATTATTATTTTTATATTTTTTATTTTATTTATTTATTCTATAATTTTATTTATGTATTCCCCCTCCCCCACAAACATGCAAAATATCAGCCTGATCAATGATCAATGACAGAACATCCAGGTCACAACAGCATTTTCATTCCGTCGGTAAGAACAATTGCTATGTCTATGATCAATCTTGTGTATTTCGAAGGTGAAAATTAATTATAATATGATAAAAAACGAGCCCTGTGTCCAGTAACAGCATCCGCCGATTCCTAGCTGCAGACCTCTTCAGTACCCAATCACTTACCGCACTTATAAAACAAGAAACAAACATGTATAGTTTATAAACGAAACAATAAACAACCACGTTAAGAACATCGAAGAGGAACAACTCCAACATTAAAACATGTAGGAACAGTTATTTCCCTTGAAAGAAAGGGTTTGCCGGTGTTGAGATAAAATCTACCAAGCATAATTTGATACAAAGTCATTATTAAATTAAATACGTTGCAAATATTTATCTACGAAAAAGATTATTTTATAAGACGACTATTAAATATTGCTTCTTCGGCCGTAAATGAACAATACATGATATAGAAAAATGCAGGTAACACGAGTTGGATCGATTACGTCATGCATATGTAATACATGATAACTATGACTAATGCCAGTAATGGTGACGCCCTCCTTCTACTTGAAGCATTCTTACAATCGCTTTTAATCCTAATAAACTAAATTCCCCTGCAACAAATAGTTTGTTACAAAATGACCAGTAACGTACTTACCAATATACAAAAGCCTTAAATGTAAGGTTTATGTTGCGAATACAGATAAAATAAATGTTTTGTACCGAATGAATTACTGAACCTTTGTTCAATCCAACTGTGTAGACAAAAAGGAATTTGATAATTAAAGTTGCCGGTGTCTATGTATAAAATGCACCGGCAGAATTTATACACTAAATTTATTTTATATTCCACTTGAATAACAGTAATTCGTCCTTCAACGCACAAATTCCAATATATTAGATAACGGACAAGATACGCTAGCATACAAGTAAAATACTCCATGGTAAAAGACGATATGCAGAGCGATGATGAAGACTACTGCCCGGTTCCATCTGACTTTGCTTAACGAGTTGCAAATGTTATGTTATTAAAATGGCAATCGGATTGATTAGTAGTATAGAAAGGGGCGGTATAGGTAAAGTTTACCTCGCGGGGTTGCTTGAGAAAATTGTTGAAATATGTTGGTGTTGACTCGGACTTGACTTATATTTAGATCTTAGTGGTATAAATGATAGTTTTGCCTGAGTCCCCCCTAGCATATTTCACTATATTTTCTCATTTCCTGCGAGGAAAACTGCGCCCATACCGCCCCTTTCTATACTAATCCTATACTTACTAGTGATTACCTAGGGCCTATACTTACTGGTAATTACCTAGGGCCTATACTTACTGGTAATTACCTAGGGCCTATACTTACTGGTAATTACCTAGGGCCTATTTTTACTGGTAATTACCTAGGGCCTATACTTACTGGTAATTAACTAGGGCCTATACTTACTGGTAATTACCTAGGGCCTATACTTACTGGTAATTACCTAGGGCCTCTACTTACTGGTAATTACCTAGGGCCTATACTTACTGGTAATTACCTAGGGCCTATACTTACTGGTAATTACCTAGGGCCTATACTTACTGGTAATTACCTAGGGCCTATACTTACTGGTAATTACCTAGGGCCTATACTTACTGGTAATTACCTAGGGCCTATGCTTAATGGTAATTACCTAGGGCCTATGCTTACTGGTAATTACCTAGGGCCTCTACTTACTGGTAATTACCTAGGGCCTATACTTACTGGTAATAACCTAGGGCCTATACCTACTGGTAATTACCTAGGGCCTCTACTTAATGGTAATTACCAAGGGCCTATACTTACTGTTAATTACCTAGGGCCTATACTTACTGGTAATTATCTAGGTCCTATACTTACTGGTAATTACCTAGGGCCTATACTTACTGGTATTTACCTAGGGCCTATACTTTCTGGTAATTACCTAGGGCCTATACTTACTGGTTGGTAATTACCTAGGGCCTATACTTACTGGTAATTACCTAGGGGCTCTACTTAATGGTAATTACCTAGGGCCTCTACTTAATGGTAATTACCTAGGGCCTATACTTACTGGTAATTACCTAGGGCCTATACTTACTGGTAATTACCTAGGGCCTCTACTTAATGGTAATTACCAAGGGCCTATACTTACTGGTAATTACCTAGGGCCTATACTTACTGGTAATTACCTAGGGCCTCTACTTAATGGTAATTACCTAGGGTCTATACTTACTGGTAATTACCTAGGGCCTCTACTTACTGGTAATTACCTAGGGCCTCTACTTAATGGTACTTACCTAGGGCCTATACTTACTGGTAATTACCTAGGGCCTATACTTACTGGTAATTATCTAGGTCCTATACTTACTGGTAATTACCTAGGGCCTATACTTACTGGTATTTACCTAGGGCCTATACTTTCTGGTAATTACCTAGGGCCAATACTTACTGGTTGGTAATTACCTAGGGCCTATACTTACTGGTAATTACCTAGGGCCTATACTTACTGGTATTTACCTAGGGCCTATACTTTCTAGTATTTACCTAGGGCCTCTACTTAATGGTAATTACCTAGGGCCTATAATTACTGGTAATTACCTAGGGCCTCTACTTAATGGTAATTACCTAGGGCCTATACTTACTGGTAATTACCTAGGGCCTATACTTACTGGTAATTACCTAGGGCCTCTACTTAATGGTAATTACCTAGGGCCTATACTTACTGGTAATTATCTAGGTCCTATACTTTCCGGTAATTACCTAGGGCCTATACTTACTGGTAATTACCTAGGGCCTATACTTACTGGTAATTACCTAGGGCCTATACTTACTGGTAATTACCTAGGGCCTATACTTACTGGTAATTACCTAGGGCCTATACTTACTAGTATTTACCTAGGGCCTATACTTTCTGGTAATTACCTAGGGCTTATACTTACTAGTATTTACCTAGGGCCTATACTTACTAGTAATTACCTAGGGTCTATATTTACTGGTAAATTACCTAGGGCCTATACTTACTGGTAATTACCTAGGGCCTATACTTACTGGTAATTACCTAGGGCCTATACTTAATGGTAATTACCTAGGGCCTATACTTACTGGTAATTACCTAGGGCCTTTGCTTACTAGTAATTACCTAGGGCCTATACTTACCAGTAATTCTGATCATTTTAAAACACATGAGTGTGTGAACGAATGATTGAATAGAATAGAATGGAATATGTTTATTTTCCAATCATGGAATATATAAATAAATCCGGAGGCTTACAACTTATTTCAAATGATATGATAAAAGCTGGTCAAACTATATCGTCTCCTTTCTTGGTATATATATTTAACCTAATATATAAGTCTGGTTACTTTCCGTCGAATTAGACATTAAGTTATATTTCCCCTATCTTTAAATCCGGCAATATGTCAAACCCTAATGATTACAGGGGTATAGCAATGACGGGATGCCTTAGCGAGTTATTTAAATCTGTCCTAAAAATCGACTTGATTTAATATTATCGAAGCATAATCTGATAGATGAATGTCAAATTGGGTTTGTTAAAAAGCAAAAACATCTGATCATATATAACTATTATCGATAAAAGTTTCTCTGAACAAAACAGATTGTATGCATGTTTTGTTGACTTTCAAAAAGTATTTGATAGTGTCGTTCATTCTGCTATTCATGTTAAAATGCTTCAATTGGATATTAGTGGTTTATTTTTTTATATAATAAAAAACATGTATAGTAAATCCTCATCATCAGTTAAGGTTGATGGTAAGCCGACAGACACATTTTTCTCAAATGTAGTTGTTAGACAAGGCGATATTCTAAGCCCTAACCTCTTCACAATTTTCATTAATGACTTGCCTAAATATTTCAATTTATGTGATGATCACATTATACTTAACAGTCAGTTTATTGATTGTCTTATGTATGCAGATGACGTAGTTTATTTTGTCTAACACAGCCAAAGGATTGCAGCGGAAACTGGATGCTCTTAAATTATTCTCTAATGTTAGGTGTATCGATATAAACATAGCAAAAATTAAAGCCATTTAACAAAAATGGTGGTCTAATGAAAGATAATTCATTTTCAATAATAAGGTTTTAGAAACTACCGCATCTTATAAATACCTGGTATAACATTTTCTTTTTCAGGTTCATTCTCTATCGCCAAAAATAACTTTACAAAAAAGACTGTCAAAGCTCTCTACAAATTAAACAGATGTGTTTTATCTCTTCAACCGGGTATTAAAACTAGTTTACACTTATTTGATTACACAATATAACCAATCCTTCTGTATGGTAGTTAAATTTGGGCTTGTTCTATTTCAAAAAAGTTCGATACTGATTCGCTATCATATACTTCAAGGTTACCATCTGTGATCTCCTCTGAAAGGCGGCATATCCATTTTTGTAAATACATAGAATGGAATATGTTTATTGATGTTTATACTAGGTATTAATAAACGCAGTTCAAACTTTGCAACAATGTCTGATCTAGGCAGACAGCGCTTATTAATGGATATTGTAGCCTCCTCTATTTAATATTGGCATTTTAAATATCTACATAACAGAGGATATTACACATGATACTCTGCTTTATTATCAATTCTTGATTTGTCTAACGTAACTGTGGAAAAGTGCCAGCTTATTCAATATACACCAAATAGATTAAAAGGGCTTCTTAAAACATCTGTCTTTCAATTATATACTAGTATGTGGTCGAAGGAAAGAGATAGACTTTTATTAAACGGAGGTAAATTGCGGAAATACCCACAAATTAAAAATAATTTATAAATGGAGCCTTACTTATACATGACTAAAGACTAACTTAAGACGCCATATTACTAAATTTAGGGTAAGCGCTCACAATCTTAATAGAGACAGGTATATATTCCAAACCATTTATCCCTGTTGAAGGTAGACTGTGCAAAATGTGTCCAGACGCTAAAAATGAAGATAAAGCACATTTCCTAATTGACTGTAGCTGTTACTCATTATTTAGAGATATTTTATTCACAAATATACCTATTGACTGTCCAATTTTTTCAAATCTTAACTTGACTCAAATGTTTCTCTGTATCATGACTACTGAAAACAGTAATATTATACATAAGCTGTGCACTTTTCTTAAGGACTCTATATAGATAGGAGATAAGCTTTTATAAATGTTCATTGCATTTAACTTGTATATTTGTTCTAATCATTATGTATTTGCATGGAGAGTTCATGTTTCCCAGTCTCACAGTACAACTACATCAGGAGCCTTGTGTAAGCCAGTGTGTAGGTAAGCTCAGCTTCAAAATGATCTTTGAATTTATCAATGTATATTCTTTGCAAAATATGTGGCATTGTGCACCTGCATATCACTTCAATCTCAGACTTTTATACTAAAAATAAAAATGGATGAATGGTGTTTTACAGCACGTCGACACATAAATATTTCATATTGTGCGTAGTACGAATGCAAAATGAAACAAATAATATAAAAAGGTCCTTATAGTACATCTAAAATATTACACTTAATCAGGGTCCTTATGGTCCTTATATATAAGGACCCTGACCTGACTTAACAACATTTGCTGGCATGGCCGAGCGATAGTACGGTGGACTTGAAACTTGGAGCTTCCGCGTTCAAGTCACACATGCGCCACTGAGTTTCATCTGTGTTTTCGGGCAATACACCTTTCCTGTTCCTCAGCCTCGTTTGTTGGATTGGGATTTAAACTAAGGGGTCTATTCCCCGAGCACGTTAAAGAACCATAGAAATTCACGGATTCCTGTGTGTCCTTCCCGTCTCTCTGGGGCGGCTCTAAATAACGTATAATGTGTTGATGAGTCAAACAATTATTTTCAATTCAACGTATTTTTAAAAAAACTTCTATTGTCACTATTCGTCTATTTCAACTCCATTTGAACTATAACTTGATAACCTATAATGTGTTGTTGAGCCAACTTAGGTCAGAGTTTTTTGTTGTTTCTCGGTTCTTAGACCCTAATTTTTATAAAAAAAAAAGTAAAAAAATTAAGAAAAGTAACCAGTGGTATCCGTATTTTGGTCCCGCATTTCAAACAACCAGTGATCATGTTTAACAATTACAGTACAATTAGACGGTCATGTTATATAGATTTTTTCTGGTCAGTGTTCCCACCATGTTCTATTCAATGCATATTCTAATAAAAAAAGTTCTGTAGTCACTATTTATTCATCTATTTCAACTCGCCAACTCGTTACCTATTTATGTTGAAACAAAAATATGTATGGTTAAACAGAATCTGATCATTTTTATTTTCAGAGTCCCTCATGACCTGAGACGCTGGGAGCTAGCTGTAAACTATTTAAATACTGAAGTCACAGCATATATGGGAGGATTTTATTTAAACAAGTGTCTAGTCACATATATAATAATAATGTTGTATAACATTAATAACGGATTCAGAAATACTTACACAAACAAGAATAAAATAATGCTACGGTGTACAGTAGATTTTTATTTTATGAATCAGCAATACGTCATAAAGACAGTACTATCATCAATTTCAAGAAAAATATGTCTTATAACATTTGTGACTTCACCTTTATCAGTATTTATTAACATGCACACTAGCGTTCGTTTAGTGCAATGGGGCGGCTGTAAAAAGTCTCCCCGTGCTACGAATCAGTAGTGTTATTTTTTACTGGTCCTTTGGGACCAACGAGCCCAGTATAGGTGGCTTTAAAGTAGAATACCGCTTAAGCCGGTGCTAGTGGGCGTGAGAAGTGTTGCTTATTTCATTACTTCTCATGAACAGACTCAATAAAACCGAGTCTGCTGCTTTATTCTCTGAATTGTGTTTGTTGCTCACAAAGGATTACCTTTATCAGTATTTATTGAGGGAATAAGGCTGTTTGGGCCCTCCAATTCCGAAATTCCCAGAATCAGCAGTTCAGCACAATATTATATCAACATGCATGTCTGACTGTTGACAGAGGTGGATCGATGGCGACATTAATTGGACAGTTCATTGGAGTGGCTCCAAATAAGGGCTAACGTGAAAATATGAATTTGTGTTTCTGTTTATCTGACCGATTATGCCCAATTTCTTTATTGGATTAAATTAATGTTTTCTGAAATTTATTGGATTGTAAAGTTTGCGGAATAACTGATGGCAGGAGGTGTACAGTTCTGGTTCTGCCGAGGAAATGTGGATGGATGGTCTGCCTCCGCCACAAAAAAAAGTCTACCGCTATATATACCCTTACATGTGTTGAAATTACCTAAAACACCATGATACAAACAATACAAACTGAGAGGTGCACTTATTAAAGGGTAATTATTATTATTAATCTTTATTTCCTCCATGTATAGGAGATCATATAATTATATAAACAATGACATGCACACAATTACATACAACTAATAAGTATAGAACAAACATATATAGAAGAACAATGAGAAGGCGTATATATAACACTTCCTTACATACTAGTTGGTCAATTACAATTCATCACAATTTCCTTAACACATATAACATTATATTCGCATGAATCAAATAAAACAGCTTGCTATCAGTGTGATAAACACATAGCATATAATGTGAATATTAGTACAGATATAAACTGAAAAACACCCAGATTTCTATTGATCATGATATGCCCAGAGAAATTCAAGACGCGCGCAAGAGACTATGGCCAAGATTCAAGGAACTTAAATCACAAAATCAGCGGTCTAAAGTGCAAATGCTGTATCCAGCCAGGCTAGCAATTGACGGACGGGTGGTTAGAGACGAATTCCCCGATTGGTTCAAGGTCATCGGCAATAATCGCATTGTTGATTTTGCACATATTAATAACAGTCCAATTATGTCCCAGATCCGTACACATACCCATACAGACGACCGGTATGATGACCACAGCTCAAATTGTACACGCGATAAAGTAACGGACATGACCAACGAGGAATTACACAACGCGTCGATGCACAGTGTAAGCAGCAGTGATACGTGTGGTACGGAAAGTACTAAGCCTTGTGTTCAAAACGATATATGTCTACCTGATACCAGAGTACCGTTATTGGATCCGGTAAGCACTGACGTCATTAATCCCGGCATTAATCCGTCTCAGAATACAAGTACATATATCCAGCCAGATCAAACACAGCCAACTATATTTAGATCCTGGTCACCCGTGAATGTGCCTTCACATGTGAACAATGTTGAGAATCCGATTATTACGGAGACGCTACCAACTGAGCGACGGGAACGATCCCATGTTTCACGTGCAGCGAACAGAAGTACAAAACGGTCAAGTTCAGCTAAACCGTATAATAAGAAAGAGTTAAGCGAGTAAATAAGTCGCGAGCGGGAACCACGGATTTCTATATTTAGCCAAACAGTTGGAAATAAGAACCATGACAAATCTGAACATAAATAGGTGGACGCTGAGAAGGTGAAGGTGCGTTTTGCGCTTTTGAACATTCAAGGTTTGATTACAAAGAGAACGATTAAACTGAAAAGTACTGAACTGGATGCAATTTTTAAATCGAACGATATAGTATTGCTCACTGAAACGTGGACCGATGAATTTTCCGATGTTAATGTTGATAGTTTTGAGTGTTTCGTGTTACATAGGACTGAGAATAAGAAATCATGTAAGCGTAACTCGGGCGGGATAGCAGTATACATTAGACACGAGTTTGTTTCGAAGGACACACTGGTATTTGTCAGTGATGATGATATTATCTGGGTCATAATTGAGGGTCAAAGATTATCTTTTAGTAGTGATTTATATGTTTGCTTATCCTATGTATTACCCGATGACAGCAGCCGCCAGGCAATGGTTGAAACCAATATGTTTGATCGTTTGTTAGAATATATTGCATATATTGAAAATGAAAGTATAAATGAGTGCAGAATGCTAATTCTCGGTGACTTTAACAGTCGTACATCCACACACTGTGATTACGTCATAAACGATAACAATGTTCATATGCAAATGCTACCTGATGATTATATTTATGATGTTAAATTGTTACGTTTTTCTGAGGATAAAGGTCATGTAAATAATAATGGGTTACTGCTACTAGACTTATGCAAACAGAGTTCTTTATGCATTTTAAACGGTAGATTTGGTAATGATAAAGGGATTGGTCGCTATACATTTGTTGGTAGTAGGGGAAGTTCATTAGTTGACTATGTGTTGTCTTCACAAAATCTATTTTCACATGTAAGTGAGTTCGAAGTTGGCGAACCAAATATTTTGTCGGACCATTGTCTAGTAACATTCTCCTTAGATTTTTCTAAACCAAACGTAGAGGCGTCGCCCATCAACAATGATTATGAACGATTACGTTAGAAGTATGTATGGAGCAACAATAACAAAAATGTTTTTATTGAGAGTTTCAGTAAAGCAGACATAAATGATAATTTGATTGCTTTAGATGGCAAATTAGAACATTGTATGACTGATGAGGATATTAATTCATGCATTCAGGATTTCAATGCCATTATTGAAGATGTGTCTTCACCAATTTTTAAACGCAAACTTAATTATAACGACAATGTTAAAGCTGATATTCCCGTATTTAATAATTCAAAAGAAAACCCATGGTATAATGATGAGTGTCATGAAAGCAAGTTTTATTTTTTTCAAATGTTAAATAAATATAGAGAAAATAAAAGCGACATAAATAGAATTAATATGGTTAAAGCTCGGTCACACTATAAATGTATTGTTAGATATTGTAAGACGGAGTATGATCGAGTCAAAACAGCTACTTTTGTAAACGCAAGATATAAAAATGCAAAGTTATATTGGAATATGTTAAAAGAATCATCAGGACTTAAGCCAACAAATATACCATTATCTGCGTTTGAACAATATTTTAAAGCAGTCAATAGTCCAGATGATGAGTTCTATGCTCCAGATGAAGATATTTTACATTTTATTGAACGTTATGAAAATAACGAATTTAATATCATGTTTGAAGAGTTGAATGTAAATTTCACTGTGAATGAGATTGAAAAATCAATTAAGCAACTAAATTCAAATCGGTCCTCCGGGCCTGACATGTTATTAAATGAATTTTTCATTCATGGTAAAACTATTTTATCACCAGTTATTTGCAAATTGTTTAATAAAGTGTTTGAGGTTGGTTATTTTCCAGAGGTCTGGTCAGAAGGGTATGTTATTCCTTTACACAAAAAGGGCAGTATTAATGATGTAGAAAATTACCGAGGTATCACGTTATTAAGCTGTTTGGGTAAATTATTTACACGTATATTGAACAATAGATTATCTGAGTGGGCAGAAACATACAGTGTTCTTATTGAAGCACAAGCTGGATTTAGAGCGCACATGAGTACTGTGGATAATATATTTGTTTTACAGGGTTTAATTACACATATTTTAAACCAGGGAAAGAAATTGTATTGTGCATTTGTCGATTTTACTAAAGCCTTTGATTATGTTGTGCGTGATAATCTATGGTATAAATTAACTAAGTTCGGTATTCGGGGAAAGATTCTTGATATTATTAAATCGATGTATTCATGTGTTAAGTCTAAAGTCAAATATTGTAACCAATTGAGCGATGAATTTTATTGTGTTATTGGCGTTAGTCAAGGGGAGTGTCTATCCCCATTGTTGTTTTCCATGTATTTAAATGACATAGAAGATGAATTCATTTATAGTGGTCTTGAAGGTCTTGATATTAATATGTTTAAGATGTTTATGCTTTTATATGCAGACGACATAGTTTTGTTTGCTAATACTGCAGTAGAGTTACAAGATGGACTTAATATATTATCTAATTATTGTAAAGAATGGAGATTAAAAGTGAATTGCACTAAAACAAAAGTAATGGTGTTTAGAAAAGGTGGAATATTACCACACAATTTAGTTTTTAATTATGATGGCGTTTCATTAGATATAGTTAGCAAGTTTACATACTTAGGTATAGTTTTCTCTATGGGAGGATCTTCATCAGAGGCAGAAACTACCCTTGCTGGTCAAGCACAAAAAGCTATTTTTAAAATGAATAGGTATTTGTATAAATTTACATTTGTATCACCAAAACATAAATTAGATTTGTTTGATAAATTGATAACTCCAATTTTAAATTACGGAAGTGAGGTGTGGGGATTCGTACAAGCTATATCAATTGAAAGAGTGCATTTACAGTTCTGCAAAAATATTTTGGGTGTTAAAAAGACAACATAAAATGATTTCATATATGGGGAATTTGGTAGAACATCATTTATTACAAGAAGATATTTTATAATTGTTAAATATTGGTTACGCATCATGAGCGTACATGAACGTAAATATATAAAAATAGTGTATAACATGATGTTAAATGACTGTGAAATATATCCTCGCAAAAAAAACTGGGTTTCACAGTTGAAACACTTATTGTCCTCTCTTGGGTTTTATGATGTATGGTTACAACAAAGTGTTGGTAATTGTAATTTATTTCTTGCAGTATTAAAGCAACGGTTAAATGACAATTTTGCTCAAAATTGGCATAGTCGATTAGATATCTCCACCAGAGCAGTGTTTTATAGGAGCTTTGCATCTTTTCAGTTTCAACCATATCTTGATAATATAAATATTTTCAAAATGTGTCAAGCACTTACCAAATTACGGGTGTCATCTCATAGGTTGCAAATTGAAGCGGGAAGATGGGTTAAACCAAACAGAATTCCAGTTATTGATAGATTATGTTTATTTTGTAATAAACTTGAAGATGAATTTCATTTTGTGTTGGAATGCTAAACCTATACTGTCTTAAGAAAGCAATACATTCCACAATATGTTTACAAGAGGCAAATCAAATTCTTTTATTCCAAGATTTTACATGTGTAAAACAGCAATGGATATAATATATAATGCAAATTCAACTATAAATGGTAATCGTTATGACAAATAAAGGTGGTAGTACAGCGAGAGAAAATGATGATAGTGCAGAGCAGAACTGATAGTTTTCACAAAATAATCTACAGTCAGATAAGAAGGTAGATAGCTATTGTTCATCGGTGTCAGATGGGAGACAACTGAGCATGCATAGACACGTGTATATTTATTTATATATCATGCCGGTCTCCCTCCCTTTAACCATATAGACTATAATACAAATAATAGTAACATATTAAATATTGAATTATGGTTAATATTAAGTAATGCATTTAGATCTATAGATGCATGCAAATCAAAATATAACAATATACAACGTAGGTTAATTTCTTTACGGCATATATAAGACATACATTTAACTAAGCTACATGAAAACCAGTGTTTGCACGGGACTTCGACGTACTGCCTATAGATATTTCTTCGAACAATGTGTAAACAGTTCAACAGTGATTCAGTGATACTGGAGCTACTATTTACAGGTAGGAAATTAATAATCTTACTTCAATGCTTATGTGTTTAACAGTAAGTTTTTATATAATTAGTATCACACGGAAAAGTAGCATAGTTCAACATGCGCCTTATTATATTGCACAACATGTACACAGGTGGAGATATAACAGGTAGGGATATCCCCAGTATTTATACCTTTACACATAATACGAAAACGAAACCTGTGAAAAGGTATTGTCGGGGTTCTTATGTCTTGTGTATAACAATATAGTATTACAAAATACACACAATACAGTTAAACATTCATAATGGAAAGAAAGTCATTGCCTTTGTATTGGCGTCATTTAGTTTATGTACTATTGACAGTTCTAGAACTTCGTAATTTTACAAAATACACATGATTACAATATATATGTAATATAAACAAAAAAAAACTAAAACTGCTTTAATGTGTATTATAAATCGATACACAATTATACATTTTTCAGAATAACGTCAATGAAATTGCATAATTTTATTAAATCTATCTTGTTATTTGTGCTCATAAGTTGTTGGAATTTTAATATATTTTGACGTGTATAGTAATACGGTTTTAAATACTTTTTCCTTTGTTCTATAAAATTATTACAGGTCAGAATGTAGTGAAATTCATCCCCTATATCTTGAGTGTTACATACTATGCAAAATCTTTCGTTAATTGGTTTGCTATTCCATCTACCTGTTTCGACAGGAAGTCTATGATTTCTTGTACGGAATTTTATAAATTGCCTGCATTGATAAGTTGGTAAAATGGATATATATTTACATTTTCCAAAGTTTGATTTAAAAGATCTGTAAATGTTACTTGAGGATGATATATCAACTGTTGATATCCATTTTTGTATGTAAAGGTCTTTAAGTTTTTGGTTTGCTGATTTAACCAGCCAGTTTCCGTTTGTGAAACTTTGCGAGTACCATATTCCCGAAAAACCTAATGTACAAAGTAGGTTTTTTATATTATTTATCCATGTTGACTTTATCTGTTTTGCGTCTGTTAACGCTAGGACGACAGAATATGTTAAAGAAGATAACTTATTGTCGTCACAATCTCGAATAAGTTTTGACCAAAATGATATAATTCGTGTTTGTATATCGACATGTAGTGGCATAACCCCAAGTTCACCATATATCATTGAGGAAGGTGTGGAAGATTTTAGACTGAACGCATACTTATAAAATTTTAACTGGACGCGTTCGATAACATCAATATTTCCAAATCCCCAAAGTTCAGAACCATAAAGTAAAACTGGTTTAACCATTTTTTCGAATAGATCAATCTGCATATCAAGTGGTAAATTTAAAACACGTATTTTCTTTAAAAGAGCGAAAAGAGCTTTATTCCCCTGTTCCGCTATGTATTTTTTAGCTGCAATATATGAGCCACTACGAGATAAAAACAACCCTAAATACTTATATTCATTAACAATTTCTATAGTTTTTTTATTTAGTATAAATTTCAAATTTGTTTTGCATCTTCCATGACTAAAAACAATGATTTTTGTTTTATCGACATTTACTGTTAGTTTCCATTTATTACAGTATAGTTCAAATGCGTTCAATGCATTTTGTAAATCTATCTCATCATTACTAAATAATACCGTATCATCGGCGAAAAGTAAAACAAACAGCTTTAAATAAATAGTAAAGTCTTCATTTGAAGCCTGGCACTTTATACCGTTCACTTTATCGAAAAGTGAGGACTCTAAATCATTGAGGAAAATAGAAAATAGGAATGGGGAGAGATTTTCGCCTTGTCTTACGGCATTAAGGCATGCGAAAAAACTCGTAGAGCCTTCATTTGTCAACACCTTAGACTTTATATTGTTATACATATTAAATATGATATTAAAACATTTACCATTTATTCCTTCATTTAAAAGTTTGGTCCATAGACCATCTCTCCATACCATGTCAGATGCTTGCTTAAAGTCAATAAAACAACAGAAAAGTTTTTTCTTGCTCGACCTTACTATATCAAGGAGACAGTTAAGTATAAAAAGGTTGTCTAGTGTTGAATGTTTTTTCCTAAATCCGGCTTGGGTCGATTTTATTATGTTATACTCTTCTGCATATTTATTTAATCTTGTGTTTATAATTGATGTAAATAGTTTTCCGAAGCAACTGAGGAGAGTAATCGGTCGATAGTTTTCTGGTAGACTGGGGTCACCCTTGTTTTTAAAGATTGGTTTTGTTATCCCTATAGTCCAACTTTCTGGGATTAGACCATTATCAAATATACAGTTAAAAAGTTTAACATAAATTGGCAGCATTATATTTATTGTCGCCTTAATCTGTTCATTAATAACATTGTCCATACCCGGTGATTTATTATTTCGCAAGGAACGTGCAGCCATTATAATTTCTTCTTCATTTATGCGTTGATTTATTTCATCGTTTATTTCTTGGATTTGGGGCGCACCTATGTTTTTACCATTTTCGGCTTCCATATAAATATTGTTAGATTGGACGAAATTATTTTCGCTTTGTGTCTCGTTATTTGTATTATCGGTTACATTAACAGGATCTTCTCTATACTGTTCGGTGCGTTTAGTTCTAGCCGAATTCAAGTTTTGGCCATTATTGGCTTCCGTACTCAAATGGGCATCGATTTGGTCATTTTGTACATGGGAACTAGCATTGTTTTGACCGTTTATATTTTTAAATAAGTTAAAAAAATCATCAATAGAGGCTTTAGTGTTATTTTGTTTGGTATTCGGATTTATAATGTTCCAGAATTTTTTAGGTTCTGAATGCTTTGTACGTTTTAACATGATTATTCTATCGTTCCGGTAGCGATTATAGCTAGTGGATAGCGTGTTTTTATATTGTTTACTTACGGATTTTAAAAATATTTTATAATACGGCGTTTTGTATTTATTATACAACTTTCTAGCTTTATGATAGAGATTTCTTACTTTATAACACGATTGATAAAACCATGGTTTAATAGTTTTCTTATTATTTATCTTTCGCTAAGTATATCCGAATGATTCTTGAGAGCATGTCTCCAACAGTTTATTTATGCTCTCAACAATCTCATCCACATCTTCTTTAGTAACAAGACATTTTTCAGACATCATATTAATTTTCATCTCAATTTCAGCCAAACATGATGACATTTTTGGAATTACTAAATTCACAAAATAAAGTATATATTCACAAGCTTTGTACCTTTGTTTTAAAAAAAACGAAAACGAAACATTATTTGGAAATTAGTAAATATAGGTAATTTTTTTTTACCGAATGTGTTATGAAATGTATGGTTCAGTATTTATTTATATTATGTAGTAAAACGCCTTCTCAATGCTTAAGTCCACTTAACAAATGATAGAAATTTTTGTGCGCGTGAGTGCGTAATTGATTGAGTGAGTGCATGCGTGCGTGCCAGTATACGTGCATTTTGCTGTGACTGTCTAAGATTAACAAAAGTTTCTTGTTTGTAAAATCCTACACTGTTGCCATGTTTTATGTAACTGTATATTGTATCCTCACGGGCTTTTAAGCCTATTGGAATTTGGAAATAAAGTTATCTATCTATCTACTTGCCTATTAATCCACCACTGATTTTTAATAGTTATAAATAGTTGCAATTCAATTGCTGACTACTTAAGTTAGTTTGTCTACCACAGACTTTAAACAAACAATGACATATATACCCGTTGTTGAGTGAAGACACGTTTTAACCCAATAAATGATACTTCACTGACAGTCAAACTACAAGACACGCAGTCCCAGTAAATGAAAACACTTTACTGACGGTCCGTATTACCAATGTGCTTGCATTCTTCACCAGAAAACGTTTCTAAGTATATTTGACAACAAACTTTATATCCTAATGATTAATACGTACATACGTTTACAACCATGACATGAATATATACATTTACATTAGATAATATAATCATGTTTAGTTGAGCTCAACTTTTAGTTTAGGTAAACACCGTTATACATTTCCGAAGTCTATAAATTCCAATATTTTAAAACAATAACAACATAGTCAAGTCAAAGGTCATGAAAACACGACCACATATTGCTTACATTGTATATAGAACATTTCAAAAATGTTTCATAGTCACTATCCAAACTGTTTAACAAATCAGGAAACGGAGCTCCAAGTAACATGGCCATTGTATTTGTGTCATTAGTCCTGTACACTATATTGTGGTCCTGTACACTATATTGTGGTCCTGTACACTATATTGTGGTCCTGTACACTATATTGTGGTCCTGTACACTATATTGTGGTCCTGTACACTATATTGTGGTCCTGTACACTATATTGTGTAACATGGCCATTGTATTTGTGTCATTAGTCCTGTACACTATATTGTGTAACATGGCCATTGTATTTGTGTCATTAGTCCTGTACACTATATTGTGTAACATGGCCATTGTATTTGTGTCATTAGTCCTGTACACTATATTGTGGTCCTGTACACTATATTGTGGTCCTGTACACTATATTGTGGTCCTGTACACTATATTGTGTACATTTCCTCCTAAATTATCTTTAATGTCTTTCCACATGTTCGATCTGTGATGAGTAAGCGACATGCACTATAGCAAACAGTGATAAACTACATTTGTATAAAGTATACCACACCTCAAGCAGAGTTGTTCTGTAACATGCATTCCGAATTTAGCAATGATTTGGATCATAATTCTACTGTTGTTTAACAAATTCGGATACGTTTTTTGCCATACTCCAGATTAAACTGCCTCGGAGTCCAAAGATTAGATGAACTAATCGATATTCAGTAGACATTTTGTCTGAAGTTAGCTCATTCCAAATTCGTTCTTCGAGAATCTGTTTTGGCTGTAATAAACTAGTTTCTTCCATGCATATTTTGTTGGGAACTGTCCATGGAGCATATAAATACGGATGTATTGTTCAAAATCATACTTTCTCAATACACAAACAATATCTTCAGCGTAGCCATTTTGTGCTAGGTTAAAATTATAAAATGAATTCATTCTTAACAAGAAAACATCTTTAAACGTTGAATATGAGTTTAGTCTACAAAACTGACCCAGCATAGTCACCTGCCTTTTATCTATTTGAGATTGTAAAGAAAACATCCCAAGAAGGCTTAGAGCAAAAACTCTGTTCTTGTCCGTCTGTTGAGACCCTCCATAACTTTAATACAGAATCTGTGGCTTCTTTCTAAGAAAAGCATTTCATTGTCGGATATATTATACCACAATTCACATCCATATAGGCCTTTTAGTGTCTTAGCCATGCACACCACATGCATCTAAACTCATAAATGTCCCTCTAAGTCTAGCGTTACTTCCTTAATGTTATCATTCAAAGATAAATATGTGTTACAAGCTATCCCAAGATGCGTGTACGTATCAACCAGTGTTTTATCTACCCCTGCGTCATGCGTCAAATACGCAGTATTTTCCGATTTGACGCACAAATATTGTTGCCGAAACGTACACTGACGCAGCCAAAAAAGGAGCCTTAAAATAAACGTAGTCATAAGCGATTTTCACGATATAAGTGTAATTTACGCGCACTTGTCGCACAATGAAACAACGATTTTCATTGGCTGAACTGTATGCAATGTCCAATCAAATGAGTTGTTCCGAGATGTTGTCAGTGTTCTACGCAAAAAGTCAAAAAAGCAAATGCAGATTCAAAACAAACAAAATTACAGTTTGGACCGCATTTGCCTCCCACTGATGACAACAACAATAATGTCGAGTCCCAATCTACAAAGGACGAGGTAACGGTAACCCGCAAGATAAAACGTAATTGTGTCCCGCAATGGTTGAGAACGTACAGCTGGCCACGTTTTGAAAAATAATGCAATGAATTTGGAGGATTTATGTTTTGCCATGTGTGCACAGAGGCTAAACTGAAAAACTCATTGTTTTTTTTGTATGAAAATAAAATAAGACTAACTTCTAAGTAAGTTAGTCCAGTGTTTTATCTTCAGTTGGCTACATAAACTACTTTGAAAGGTATTTTGTGTAATTAACATACATGTGATACTTTCAGGACCTCAATCTGGGAGTTTAGTGATTTTTTTAAGGGAGATTCATGCAAAAATCTGGGAGTTTTTTTCGAGGACTATTTTTAGCGCGCGAGCAGTATTTTATACCCAAATTCCATAAACGAATACCTAAAAATACACTTTTAATCAAGTTTCTTCATTGATGTCAGGGGAGATAACAAGAATGAATAAAAACAGTTTTTAAACAATATTTTATTTAATAACCAATGATAAACATTTCGCTGTTATTTGGTTATGCTCAATAATCTGCTTTAATACTTACAGACAGTGTCCCTTTAAAGTTTGTTGTTATATTTTCGTACTTACAAAACCAAAAAATATTGAGAAAGTAAGAGTTTAATTAATTATTTTTTTTACCCCACCCACACCACCAAATATTCATAACTTTCACATGACATCATCAAAATAATTTGACCAATGAGTGATTAATAAAATAAAAGACCTCCACATTCTGGTAGGGGGTAAACTCGGTGTTTATCGTTGGTGCTCAACTGACTTTAGCCCTGTATAAAACTAGTTTGTAGTGATAATTGTATTAAAAGCTTTATTTTTTGTGTACATCAGTGTATCTTCTTTTGGTGTTGTCTGATTTTAAAACACCAATATGGATACATTTAATTTAAATCATGGTCTAATGTTTTCATATAGAGTTTGAGGATAAAGTCCGAGTAAACCCCTTTATTTTCACCTACTGAATATCTCAACCTAACGGAAGTTGACCAGATGTGAAAGTTATGAATTGGCCGTGATTTTTCAAAAACGGTCGTGCAAAAAACGGCTGAACGGTTGGCTGCCTTATAACTTCCCCTCTGGAAAATAACCGATAGTATGAATCAAATTGAGAACAATGTGCAATAGTACGGATCTCATTGAGTACGAAGTACGAAATTTCGTAGGAGTTGTCGTTCTCGAATTCTTTTATTTTGAGAAGCAACATCTGCTAACATACCAAACAAAGGAAATAGACCGATGATTTTCGAAAAATCGATTTTAGCAATTTTACGGGAGTTTTTCACACAATTCCGTGGGGCCGGGAGGAGGATTAGAATTCCGTGAGATTTCATCTCACGCCGTGAGGTATCACATGTATGAATTAAAACAATAAAAAATGAACATAATATTTATTTTTTAATTGTTGACAATTGATCCCCAGTTTCAATGTGACGCATATGTTTGGATTTTTACGCATTGTTTTTTGTCTAAGTGTGTCAAATGACTCGCATGTAGCCAATTGTAGATAAAACACTGATCAACTTCTAAAATATTTGTGTCACCGAAATTTCATAACCATCTCGAGTTTCTATACTCTTATTTAGATTCATTGCATACCATCAAGGCACATTTACCGGCATGGTACTCATAACACCATATGCATGAGTATTCGTAACATGTTTTTAACATTCTATCCATTGCCCCTTTTGTAACATCTAAAACGGTCATGTCGTCTGCAGAAGCAATGCATGGAGTTGATACAAAGTTAAACCAATATGTTCATTCTCTAGTTTCTTAAGAAGTCTATCTATAAAGTACAGATACATGAATGGTGAACTCACTACCTTGTCTGGTTCCTACATTTACAGCGAAGAATTCTAACCTGAATACATTACACAGTATTCTAGGTCTTCATGAATACTAATAAAGCTTTTCAAGACAACAATTTAACTCCCATTTCATACAACTTATAAAAAAGTCCACCATGCCATACTTTGTCAAAAGCTCTTTTAGCGTCCAGAAAAGCTATAATTTATTTCCCACCAGTTTACTTTACGTAGAACACACATTCTCTAAGAAAAAATGATGTCATAGGACACTCAATACCCTGTTTGTATCCACTATGTAAAGGACTCAATTGCATATGCATTTCCGATTTGGCACGTTTAAGTAATAGCATTACGTAAAGCTTGTGATGTCATTGTTATGGCGCAGGTGATGTCATTGTTATGGCGCAATAGCTGTCGGGGTTATCCTTCCGTTTGCGCCCCCTTTATGCAGGGTTATTATTAAGCCAGATTTCATATTCTTGGGTATATATGAATATTTCAACATTAAACTATACATAGTAGCCAGAAATAGGTGCAGTCTGGTACCACCTTACATAATATGTTCGCTATAGACCAGAGAGCAAGCCTTGCCTTTATGGAGACATTTAATTTCATTTTCTAATTGTGAAAGAGTAAATCCGTCAAAGATCTCAAAATATCACAAAGACCGTCATATATAACCTTACATGTGTTGAAAATTAAAACACCATACAAACAATACAAACTGAGAGGTGCACTTATTAAAGGGCATGCAGCAATCTTACTTTTTAAAACTCCAAAATGTTATAACTTTTAATTTAAATATACGCAAGCAGGTGTAAAGTGAAAATGATACTGGGTTAATAAATCAAGGTGCTAATTGTAATGCTTGATAAATACTTTAAAAAAAAATCCGTATGCCTCTTAAATAAATAAAAACAGTTATTGTATGATGCAATTTAATTTTGTTATGTAATACCCTTTATATACTGAACAAAAAAAGAAACTTCCGCATTTTAAGCTGTGATTTGCATAGAGTTGACTTTGTTACACTTTGTACACCAATCTAGATATAATTTCATCATTATATACATATCACTCAATCATTCTGATCAATATTAATAATCATCAAAAACCAGAGTTAGTGTGTTGCTGTTAAAACATGTTTTATTCAAATTGCAAAATCACTATATTTGTATTATACAGGGAGGTAATCTGAAAATATTCATTCTTGAAAGCTGTATGGCGCAAAAGTGAGTGAACAGGTCAGCTTACTTTCTCCGTTTTTTTGGTGCTGAGGTTATCTTCTGTTTATTTCAATAAAACAAAGCTGTGTTAAATCAAAGTTTAAACCACAAGACCCGGAAATCCTGTTTAAACCAAAACAAGGGGAATAACTTTGTGTACAAGTTTAATTCAAGGAAAATTGTTTTCATGACAGTTTCTTTTTTTGTTGAGTATAGATGTAAATAAATAATTCACTCGTTACATAGTTTTTACTTAGTCGTGAAAGATACGATTTAAGACCTTCATGACATATAAGTCACCGTAGGTACCTTACATGTATTTACCACCGAATGCTGGGGCGGCATATAGTGTTAGCAATTTCCGTCTATCCCAAAAAGTTTGTGTGTCTATCTCCTCTCACAGTTTGTAACAGATTGTTTTCAAACTTTACAAGATGCTTACCTATGCTGTCAAAATTTGTTATTTGTATTCTTTCACTGTACAGTGTTTCGCTAATTGTTTTCAGTGGGGCATCGTGTCCCATGGACACATTTCTAGTACTTGAGTTAGGGGATATTCTGTCCTTTTTATACATTGTATACATTCTCGTTTTCGCCTCTCACCGCTGCGGGTTCCAATCCCACTGGGAGTTCAACTTGTAAGTGAGAAAGTGTCGATTCTTACGGATGGCGGAAGGTATACAGTACTGGTTCTACCCAGGAAAAAATGGGGTGGTCTGCCTCAACCACAATAAAATCAACCGTCAAATACGACCTAAAATGTGCTAAATGACGTAAAACACCATTCAAACAAACGAACCTAAAACAGCATGCAAATACTCTTTAAATACTAGAGCAAGATGGGCGTCCGTACCCGAGTGGTTAGAGTCTCTGACTTAAAATCACTTGCCCCTCACCGCTGTAGGTTCGATCCCTCAGGGGTCTAGGAATCGTTATGTGGAGTAGCTATCCAGCTGGCTTGCTGAACGTCGGTGGTTCTACCAGGTGTCCGCCCGTGTACGACAATTAACCGCAGGAGCACCTGGGGGTCTTCCTCCGCCAGTGGAAGTCGGAAAGTCGACATATGCCCTTAGCTGTTGGTGCGACTATAAAATCCAATTCAATCAACCATTCTTTCGATACTGTCACAATCATTGAATAAGTATCACTGGGTGTAAACCCGGTATCAGTGCAAATGGATTCTCGACGAAAAACAGTCACGGTTGCTCATCGACAGTGGTATCGGTTTCGCCACAAATAGTCAACGATTCTCAACGATGTTGAATGGAAATGGTTAGCATTTTGCTTTTTAGATAGTTTTCCACGCGAAATGCATCCTTATACACGCTAATATGAGTTAACTAGTGCGTTTAATAAAAGTGTTTTGCATAATTTCTATATAAACCACATGTTATACATCAATTTATAAAATGAAAAAAAATCTTAAAAGCTTAAAAACTTATATCACTTTAATGCTTTATCAAACATGTATACAAACCAGATGGAAATACTAATTAGTTCATATTGTTTGTCACAGGGTTAAAAAGAACTGTTTTAAAAAAATGCATGTCACGGTTTCTTCCTGATAGTGTCACGGCTTCTCGACGACAACATTTTTAATGTAACGGTTACTCAACGACGATTTTTCTCTTTTCAGAGTCTAACTAGCCGACTCTGTGGTTTTCATTATGTACATAAGCGGCTATACAATGTATCGAAGGTCACAGGGACAGGAAAAAACAATAATATTGACAGTTGAATCAAATTACGAGATAAATCATAAAACTATTCCATTTAAAATACACGGAAACGATACATAGTGTGATTCATACCAATTGCATGAGTCTACGTGCGCACACTTAGATGGCTATTGTTCAGTAGGAGAACATATTGGGTGTCGTATTGCCTTTGTAAACAACATTTGTCGATATATAGGTGATTTTATCAAATGAAGTTATTAATAAAAGTCAGTACGACTTGCCATACACCAATTCATGCGGCTTGGGTATTCTAGTGTCAAAGCTATTGACATGTCGCCAGTATTTGGATATCTCCGCCCTATTGTTATATGAAAACCGCTTGAATCACCCTAAAGCCTGACACATAATTTTAAAAAGTTGATATTTGTAAGATATATTTAAAGGCACACATGGCAATCTAAACATAAGGTATAAGACACAATTAACACCTCACTTTTTAATCAGTAGTAGCCTGTCATTTTGAATTTAAATCTGCTGCCATAAATGAAATAAAAGCAATAAAAATGTGCGTTTTCAATGTATCAATTCCTTATTGCTTTATATCTCTTAAAATAAATCAGATTGTATTTAACTAATGTTAATATGTTATTTTCCGATAATAGGGACATATTAATAAAAAGTGGTACTCGTTTTCAATGGATTTCATATTACAAAAATTACATATACACAATGTATTACCATATTTTTCTATCAGATATAAAGAACAGAGCAAACTAATCACTCCTAAAATTTCATTACAACTGTAAACATTTCCAAAATTCCAGAATTCACCCGATGAAAAAAATCAAAAACTTACTTCTACCTAAGAAATGCGAGGAAAATGTTTTTGACTGCGAAGAGTGATGTGGTTTGGATAAAATCAGTGATTCCTTTGATGAAATGTCGCGTTTGGATGATACCAAAGTGAAAATGTCCAGTCTGATGAAAATGTGCACCGATTTGATAACGATTTACAAATGGACGAGGAACAATAGCGCATGTGTTACAAATGGACGAGGAACAATAGCGCAATGGACTAGGAACAATAGCGCACGTGTAACAAATGGACGAGGAACAATAGCGCATGTGTTACAAATGGACGAGGAACAATAGCGCAATGGACGAGGAGCAATAGCGCAGGTGTTACAAATGGACGAGGAACAATAGCGCATGTGTAACAATAAAAGTATCACAATAAACTTGTTTTTTGTTTTATGACCTGAACACATAGAGTTTTAATAGACGGTTTTGTAGTGTAATTTTGCAGTTATTTGGCTCTTAGTTTCTTTAACATGATATGACCTTCATTTTGCCATATTGTGAATTGTGAACACTGTAGCCCCTCCATTTTTCATTTGATTTTTACCAAACGTACATAGTTGTTATATATACATGTATAACGTATATCTCAGACGAGTTCTTGAACCAGCCAGATAAGATTGCTAATATACTCCATAAAACAGAAGTAAACCTATGTACTATGCAACGAAGTAGATTCGCAGAGGAGCTGCGACAGTCGGGTGGTACTACTGGCCTCTCGATCCAAACTTCCCGGTTTCGATTCCCGGTGGGGGTCACCTTCCTGGTGTTAACATTTATCTTTAACTATAATGTTAATAGTCCGATCAAGCTGCTTTTCAAATGTATCTGAGCTTTTAATGATATGTACAATATGGCGCAGTTTTTTAAAGATCAGACGTAAAATGATGAAAAATGAAGGCCAAAATGATGACAAATGAAGGCCATTGCATCTTTACGAGGCAAAACTTAACATACGACGGACGGACAACATCCCATAAGGCATCCCGTCCTAAAAATAACTAGAGGCCCATAAGGGCATGTATCACTCTACTGGCTAAAGAGGCCATGCCAGTTTTAAAATACTGAATAAGTTAATATGAATGATTAACATAACCAGTGAAACAAGTTTTAAAAAACACAGTGTGCCACACTGGGATTGAACCTCATCAACCAAGGGGTCATGATGAAGACCTTTCATGAGCATGAACAAAAAATGATAAAATGAACATAAATTCGTGGGGGGTGGGAGGGTTCTACCCCTATGCCTTCCCCTCCAACGGGATCTGCAGTGGCCCTATTATTTGTCCGTAAACAAACGAGGCCCCCGAGAACCACACGGGGCGAGCTGTCATTGATATCAAAAATCTGGTCAAAATAAATACAAAAATCGAACAGGAAAAGTAGCATTCAAGGACGACAGTCAAACACAAACACACACACACAGAAACAAAGAACAACATTAAAGATGATTAAAAGGCCAAGTAAGACATCACAAACACAAAAGGGTTGACAATATGGCTACCGCCTAGGAAAGGCCAGTGGCAAAAAAGGCCACTTGGGGTTTAAACCATGTTCTAAGGTGCACGAAACCTCACACTTACATCCCAATATAACGGGACAGTGTAAATAAAGAAATCCCCGCCATGAACTATTCTCTAACCAAAAAGGCAACATTAATAGGTAGTATAAGTAAAACACAAAGATGCTCGTGTATATATAAATAAAAATATAGCCTAGAAAGCCACAAAGAATGTACTCAATGACTTGGCAGAAGCCAGAGCAACAAGAGAACAAACCATTGAGGGCACGACAAGACAAGATTGTAGACAAACACCAAACGTCACCTTCCTTTTGGGTTTTAGGTAGACTAGACGTCATCACAGTGTGCACAACCTGCCCGGTTATCGCTCAATTAAAAAGGAAAGCATGGTGGCGAATTGAAATGGGTCCACCAAGCATGCGGTGCGGTGAAAAATGATAGGGTCAAAACCTATTTGGATAAACCTTTTAACAAGTTTAACAACGACAGTATGAATGTGATCACGACCAAGAATCTTGCGAAGTTTGTAAATCACGTCATCACAGAAGGCAGGCTGTGATAGTCCTTGTCGCAAATGAGTTCTTAAATTACTTTTATATTTGAAAAGAAGATAAGGGTTACGAAAATAACATTTTGCAAAGGTTTTACGAAGTTTATGGTAACGGTAGCCCTGATGGAGTAGCGTTTTAATTATACAAAGATAAGGAATATTAAAGTCCTCAACTCGAGTACAAGCTCTGGAAAAACGAATAGGTTGAGAGACATAGACCCCATAAGAAGTTGCTCGGGAACATCCCCATCTAAATGGGGATAATTAATAGTATCAAAATTAAAATCATCTCTCTTGTCGAATATTTTGCTAATTATTTCACCATTTTCAATGGAGAGATGTAAATCGAGGAAAGAAGCGTTAATAACAGAAATATAGCTTTGTTAAGTTGAAGTTATTTAGGGTATATATTATTAACCATAATCATGATAATAGAAAAGAAAGGGTTGTCAATGTTCAATATGTCATCCAGGTGTCATTAAAGGCTACAATTACATCTGCCTGGGTATCTGATGAAAGACTCAACATGAAATCTCTTTCATAGCAATATAAAAACAAATCTGCGGCAAGTGATGCACATTTCGTACCCATAGGGATACCAACAATTTGTTCATAAACAGTCGTTCCATATCTGACGAAAATATTATCTAACAGGAGTATAAGGGCTTCACAAACCTCTTGACAAGTTCACATAGTGTAATTGTCTAAACTGCCGTAAGTTAAAAAAAAAGCTTTATTGTCATACTGCAAAGAAAATTCTCGAGTTTTGATTGGTTCATACGCCGTAGACATGAGCCCATGTAGACGTAGACATTGAACAAATACCCCCATGGACGCATCTTACCAGATTCAAAATGGCGTCTTTCAAAATCCTATCGATTCGATTTTTATATTACTAAATTACTATTTGATTAAAAGGAAAAAACGATTATTCTTTTCGATTAATATTTATATTTTTTCATTAAACCTAAACAAAAGATCGATATATCTTTTAAGTAGGCTCACGAGAAACTACGAAATCGACCCCGCGTGAGCCTTTCAAGTGTAAATAAACTCAGCTGATTTCTGTCAAAACAACATGAAGAAATTTGCGAGCCATTCTGAGAAGGAAATACTAGCGAAAAGGGCGAATTGTATACCTGAAAACACGGCAAGTGCAAACATATCTGCCTCGTCTACACTCAAGGCCTACCTCAGGGAGAAAAGCCAGGACGAGAACTTTGAAAACTTCGACAGTGTTCGCCTCGCTGAATGTCTTTCGCATTTCTACATGGACGCCAGAACGAAAGATGGGGAACTGTACAAGTCAACAACATTTGAAACCATACGGCATTCTTTAAATTCTCACTCGAGATGGGAAAAAAACACCGTAGTTTTGACAAGGAGAATGTATCTGGACATATGCCGGATGATCCAACAAACCACGAGTATTGCTCCGTTGAAAACTTTGAAACGTACCTGTCCAGGCTGAATCCGTCATGCGACAGGTTGTGGCAGTATCCAAAAGACAGCTACTCCGAGGAAGGTGAATGCTGGTATCAAAACCGTCCAATTGGTAGGGATACTATGGCCAAATTCTTGCCAACCATAAGCAAGCTGCTTTGCCTTCAGCTTCTAGCAAAATGGCCATCACATCCGGCCCCGATGGCGATGCATCCGCCGATGCTAGCAGTAACCTTGTGTCTCGTCCGGCGATCAACAATAGGCACACAGTGGCTCGACATGGATCCGAGACCGAGTTTGCTTCGCAGATGGATGGCGTCAACCTTGAAGAAGTTCTGTGCGAGTTTGACAGTTCTGTCAACAACACGGTTAACTTTCAACGCAATATGCCAGTTTTCCATGGTTGTACAATAACCAACTTTAACATTCATTATCACTCAAAGTAATAGGTATGCTCCGGACAATCAACTGTAATCGCTTTATTATTTAATCAAAAAAAACATGTGAACATTCCGAGCGCAATTTTTCAATAAACACTTTCGCCAAAGAGAAACCAAATATGTTGACGTCATAAATCACAGTTTTAGTGACGTCAGTTGTTATTTTTACGCAGAACTGATTGAGGCGCTTTGGGGGTTAGCGGGAACAAGATACACTATTTATTTGTGTTTTTTTTTTTACAAATCTCTCTTGATCTAAATATTTATTTATTAATTAGATTGATTATAAATAATATGATACCGTTACTGGTGCTGTTTGCATTTGAATGTTTGTTATTAAAGTGTTTCATGTTATTAAAGTGTTTCATTATTGGTCGATCCTTTGTTAATTCAACTTTGCAGTATGACAAATTCGTTATTAGGATTCGTGACAGGGGACATGGGCTCATATTCCCTGCCTGGAATTTATATTTCCCCTCGCCTGATTAGGTGCCCATGTCCACTGTCAAGACATGAGCCCATGTCCCCTGTCAAGACTTCTAATAACTAATAATATTATTACAGTCCAAAAAGTAATATTTTCCCTAGCGAATGTTTTTTTCTAATAAGAGCAATAAGATTTGATAAGGTGATATGATAAAGAGTATGATAAGTTTGTAGATATATTTTTTTTTTATTCAAACATAAGGCATTACGCCCAACAGTTCACATGCAAATAGTACATATATATAAACATGTATATGAAATACACACAATATTTTCCAGTTAATGACAATTTGTCTAATTTCATAGGTGAGTTTCAAGATCATCTGTATATGTTACTAGTAAAAAAGTATTTGACAACTATTAAGTATATAAGTGTTTAATATATATATTTAAATTAATATTCCTAAGTACTGATCAGAACACATTTATATCTGTGGACAAAAATGGAGAAAAGTGATATATATTTATAAAACATGTCGTCTCTTCTTTTAAAACTTTTACAAATGAAAATGGACAGTTACTTTAATAAACTCTTGTTTTCTGTTGTCATAAGTTCAATAAATGTTGGTATGTTTGGCCGTTTCCAAAAATATTTGTTAACATATTCTTTTCTTATATCTTGATATAGTGAACACTCCAATACAAAGTGAAATTCGTCTTCTAGTATATTACATAGCTGGCATTTTCTATCGGATCTTTGTGTCTTATTTGGTCTATGCCATCGACCA
This sequence comes from Cyrtodaria siliqua, assembly GCA_037043455.1. Taxonomy (NCBI): domain Eukaryota; kingdom Metazoa; phylum Mollusca; class Bivalvia; order Adapedonta; family Hiatellidae; genus Cyrtodaria; species Cyrtodaria siliqua. Next base: position 57,021 of record JAWPHD010013328.1, read on the forward strand.
GTTTCTATTTCTAACCTGTGACTAGAGTCTCTTAGTTTTGTAACAAAAGCTCTAAATTTCTTTATATTGAGTACATCTAGATAATAATTCGTTGTTTAAATATATTAATGAAATACGTTATGTTTTCTACTCCTTGAGAATACCAAACTTCATTAAATCCTGTTCGTTCCAATAACCCTTTAACTTGAGATGCCCAGTTTAATTTGCTTGGGTTTACGATCAGATCATCTAACATAACATTATACATATTTTTTATATATTTGCGATCACTCGTACCTGTAATTTTTAACCAGAACCGGATAATATAGGCCATGCGTTGAATTTTTAAAGGGACTCTCCCGAGTTCTCCATATATGAAATTGTTTTGAGTTTGTGTTTTAACACATACAAGTTGTTTACAAAATTGAAGGTGTACTTTCTCTAACTTTTGCGCATTTGAGAATACCCATATATCTGCGCCATAATTTAATATTGGCAAAATGAGTTTGTCAAAAATGTCTAAAGTGTGACTGACCGATAAGACAATAAATTGATTTATATATATGACTTCATTTTGAAGATTGCCTTTAATGCCTGGCCACTTAATGATTTGAACGTTTGATCAAAAGAACCGCCTTTCCCAAATAGGTAAACTTATTTACAATTTCAATGACAGTATTATTATATGTGAACAATAGGTTCCTTTTTATCTGACCGCCTTTTTTAAAATGCATGACCTTCGCTTTATTTTCATTTACGACCAATTTCCATTTCTGGCAATAACTGTACAGTATATCTAACCCATCCTGTAGCCCCTTTTCAGTATCCGAAAATATTACTATGTCATCAGCGTATAATAGTTACAGCAACTTTAACATTCCAGAATCGATACCTTTAAAACCATTTAGTGTAAAATATTTTTCTAAATCATTTACATACATAGAAAATATAAAAGGTGACAAGCAATCGCCCTGCGGCGCTCCAATAAAACAGCTTAAACTATCACTAAGCTGGTTTTGATACTTTACTCTTGATTTTATGTTCGTATACAATGATTTAATAATATTAAGGATTTTACCTCTCACTCCATATTGCATAAGTTTATAGAATATGTTTTGTCTAACCAACAAATCAAAAGCTTTAGTGAAATCTATGAAAGTTACATATAACTTTTTTTTTTCATTCAATATATGATTTATCAAACCATGGAGAACGAATAGGTTATCAATAGTTCCCATATGTTTTCGAAAACCAGCCTGTGCTTCAATATAAATATGATAATCCTCAGCCCATGTAGTTAGGTTGTTTAAAATTCTTGTGAATAATTTACCGAATGTACTCAGTAATGTTATCCCTCTATAGTTTTCTGGTTGGTTTATATCTCCTTTTTTGAAAAGTAGTTCAATATACCTTCCGTCCAGTGAGAAGAGAAATAACTCATATCAAAAATCTTATTAAAAACGTTCACGAAGTATGAATCTAAATACATGCAACCATATTTGAACATTTCATTTATGTCATACGAGGGTGCTTCAAAAAGTTCTGTCACTAGGCATATATCCTTTGAACTGGATATTACACTGAGATAAATTAGTGTATTTATAATACTACTGGGTTCGCTCTCTTCAATTCCACAACGAAAATGAAAAAAAATCGGTTATTTATACCCCTGAATTACCTCCCCCTACCACACCTTTTGGTTACTGGCATCTCTGAAAATGTCCTTGTTACAAAACATTGTAAAAATTATTTGAATAATTCTATGCTTTTAAATTTGCTTGTACGCCATCTGTTGTTATTCACTTATAATCCATGAAAATGTTTGTCGAGAATTCGGAAAGGTCTTGCTGTAAACCAGATATGAGTGAATGCATATCCCTTAATTTTGCGGAAATAACACTGATTATCTTCATTTTGTTTACGGAAATGTTATAATATCTTTTAAATGTCGTAATTATTCTCATAGTATTAATATGTTTTCATATTTTTTTTACAAATCCTAGTCCTTCAGTGTTTACATTTCATATTCAACACATTATTGTAGAATTTTGCACAATGTTTAGTGGAAATATTGATCATCCAAAAACGCTATTTCAGAAGACTGCCCTTCCATTTAATGTCCATTTATCATTAAATTTAATTTTACATGTTAGCTTAAAATGTTAATTTCTAAGACAATGCCTTTTCATCTACCATGCTTAAATTCTGAATCTTGTAATGCACAGATATAACTGGTAATGTATGAGAAATTTCAAAGGTCTTCGACAAGTACTTAAAGAGAAACAGGCATTTAAAAAAGTAACAGTTAACATACCTGAAAAAAACTCAGGACGAAAATGCCTCAGTATGTATAAGTGATGTATATTAAATGTTCCGTAACTTTCGTCACACAAAAGATACAGCATTCATTTTACCATCAATGGAATGGTATTGAAACTCTCTTTCATTTGATATCAAACATCAACACTTACAATGAGCACATAATTGTTAAAACGCGTTAGTGACAGAACTTACTGAATGACCCTCGTAATCCGATCAGCCTGAGCGGTTGTTGTTTAACTCTTTACATGCTTTATGAATTTCTGCTTGACTGATTTCAATATTAAGTTCGTCAAACATTATTTGTAGTTCATTGTTTAACATTCTATTATTAAAATATAAAATATCATCATCTGGTTGGAAAAATACAGATTCTGGATCATTTATTGATTTGAAATAATTTGCAAATTGAGAGGTCGTTATATTTGATTTTGGCACTCCAGTGCTCGCCGTTTTCAGGAGTTCCCAATATTCCTTTGCATTTTTATATCTCTGTGTCTCTAATTTCTGAGTTTTTTGTTTACTAAAGATTGTTTTCTTATTTCTAATGACTGTTTTATAATGAGACCTAGACTGAGTCATAGCTTTTCTGTTTTCTGTGCAGTCAGATTTTCTATAATTAATTAAATTCTTATAAAACTGATTGATTCCTACTTTCTTTGCATTCATTATCAAACATGGCTGAATTTTCATTTTTGGTTTATGTGTAACATTATTATTAACCTTTTTCCTACAAATTGGGTCACACACCTTTTCTATCATGTTATAAAAACAAGAAAGATTTGATTCAAGCTCGTCATGGGTTTCAATATTCCGTAAGTTGTCTGACAAATCTTCTAGTTCTAACTGAAAATCGTTTCCACTCACGGACGTTTTAAACTGTTAATATGTATCATGTCCTCATTTATAACAATAATCAATAGAATCCAAATGTTGAGTTGGAAGTATATCAGGCTGACATTTGTTTAATACAGTATTGTTTTTCAAAGAAAATGTAATAGCACAGTGATCGGAAAGTATATTCGGTTGATGTACTCTGAAGCTAGTAAAACATGGTAACAAAACAGGGTTACATCTAACATACTCTACCACGCTACACCCAGCATCCTTTACACAAGTAAAATTACCTAAGTAGTTATCCTCTCCGACCCTGCCATTCATAATTCTAAGCCCAGTGGATTTACAAAAATTTAAAAGTAACTTTCCACTTTCGTTTACTTTAAAGTCTTTCGAAATTCTTTCATAAATGTGATCTTCAACATAACCTTCCGGCATAAAATCTATATTATGCAAGAACTCGTTTTCAACATAATCCTTCAGTTGTCCTACTCTACTATTTAAGTCCCCCGATATTATAAAATAGCATTGGTTATAAATATGATTAAAAGACAATATATCCTCGAAAATGCATTCAAATAGGTTTTGTTCAACAAAATGTTCACGACTGCTGCCAGCAGGAATGATATAAGATCACATCTTGATCAAGATTAAAAACACGCTTATCAATTTTTAGCCATATAACACTGTCGTAAGCAGTTTTCAAAAAAGTAACGCACGAGCTAATAGTATCAGCTATATAAACTATTAGACCTCCACTATCGCGTCTGGCATTTTTGTGATTTAATTTTCAGTTTAGAACAAAATGTGAAAATCCCTTTAGGTTATAATCACAACTGTCATTTAACCACGTTTCTGTAAAAAGCAATATATCATGAGAATTAAAGAGATCGATTAGCTCATTTGATAACAGTTTATTATAGGATTTACCAACTAGTCCTTGAATGCTAAGTACACACAATTTTACATCACCTTCCTCCTGTATGGCCTAGTGACTACCTTGGCCTGACCTCTGACCCAGGTTTAACGGTGAGGCAGTGCGTGGTGTTCCAGGTGGTGAATTTCCCTGACTATTTATAGACGTTGAACTCGTCCTCACGTTAGTGTTTATCGACTTTCCCGAGTGATTATTTTTAGAAACACGCGGCCCAGTTATGGAAGGCGATCTCGTTTTAACTGTTTTCCGTGTATCATGAACTTGCGGCTGTGCTTTTTGTTGACATTCTTTGGAGTTCACATTTGGAGATTTCGAATTGCTGCGGCTTCTTCGTCCAGTATCCGAGACGGGTGTTTTCTAAGGTAAGTGTACATCCGCTTCAATTACCGTAACACTGTGTTTAGTAGGTATTTCTCGGCATGGTGTATTTACCGCGTGCCGTTTCACTTGTTAAGTTTGCGTTTGTAGAGGTGGCCTGGCCTAGTTTCGGTGTGTTGAAAACGTTGACCTCTTTTGACACATTGCGTGTGTTGTCTATCGCAGCTTCTTTTAAATAGGGGCGTGGATCTCTTTGGTACCGTGAGGTATACTGGTACTGTTGAGGATCTGCCTTGGTTTCCACAACGAAGCCGTCATCCCTGCTCTCTTTTAGTACGCTGTACCAGTCTGGAAATTGGTCTATTACGAGCCTATCTTGTATATACAGCTTGTCTGGGTACTTTATTTGTATCTTTTGTCGGTTTTCACGGGCTGTCTGTGCTGCGGGTGATTTATAGAGCTGCTTTCTAGCCTATGCCATCTCATGTGGGTAGTCCCTATCTACTCCAAATGCCGATCGTTTCAATTGATATGCCAAATGTATGACGGCGTCGGTGTCACAATAATCCCTGAAACGGACTATAATCGGTTTTTTCGGGTCAAATTTTTGTCCTGGCATAAGTTGCCGTCTAACGGTACCCAGACGATGTGCACGCTCAATAATCCATTTCTGACGTGTCAATAGCTAGCTCGTCTTCGATGAAACTTAAAATCAAAGTTTTACAGTCTTTTCTTGAATTTTCAGTAATGCCCCAGAATATCAGATTGTTTCTTCTACTTCTAGCCTCTTAGTCTAGGAATTTATAGGATAGCATTTTCAGCTTTCTATCGCTTATGTGTTCTTCTATAATATTCAATCTCACGTTTGTTTTTGTTACGCAATCTGTTATTCGTCTAATATCGTCTAAGCACTGACCCTGTTTTCTGTCAAACGATGCAAGGGCTGCAGTATTTCTGTTAATTGAGTCAAACATACTCACTAATTTATCTGTTGTTGATAGTCTTGACAACTGTTCACTGTTTATGCTACCTGTACTATTTCTCTTTCGTTTCCATCGACGATTCTCTGTTGTCCATTGTTGTTCATCGTTTCGCCCGCCATTTTCGAACCGATTACCCGTATTGACTGAATATTCCATCAAATCATCACGTTCACTGTCGATTTCGCTGCCACTGCTGTTGCTATTTACTCCGAACACGATTTCTCTGTCCTCCATTGCTATAATCCTTCGCTAAAAATGTCTAAAACACTAATTTTATTATTTTTTAACCAGAGCGTTTTTTTCCTGCCTTTTTGCCGCCATTAACCGGAAGTTAAGATAAGTTTGTATATAATGTAGAGAAGTCATAAGCGCTTATAGATGAAACTTGACGTTTATTGCACATTTTATCAAGAACGTCCTCTGAATTTTTAATAGACCAAAACTAATTAATCCTAGAGATTTCATAAGTTTTAGTACAATATTGTTTAATGTGATCTTTAACGGCAGTAAAACAAGAAGTTAAAAGTTTGGAGTTGTTTGTGGTGGTGCAGGCACTAGAATTCGCAATAAAGCGGGCCTCATACGGTTGTTTATGTAATTTAGGAATCCAGTACATAGTTAGCAGTTTGCTCTGCTTTTCATCTACCCCAGCTTGAAACTTGTACACCGAGTGTCGAAACAACATTATCCTCAGTAGATTGAACTGGAGTATACGAATTAGTCCAACCTAGTTCCAGAGATAAAAACATTGACGTAATGTAGGCGTCAAACAATAATAGCGAGGATTGTGTACACATAACATAACCTGGTAGGCCTTATTGCTTACTGAAGACCGTTCCATAGTCGGAAACCCACGCTTCACCTCTTCCTGTCTAAATTGTCTTTTTGCTTGTATAATTAAATAAATATTGCTCATTGTTTGCCATTGCGTTGGACGTTGTGGTTTCTATAAGAACCCCATATTTCATTTTTACCCGGATTCAGTATCAATTTCGTGTATCGTGTGTCTTAAATGAATTTAATTAAATATATGATCTTATACATTGTATCATCGGTCTTCAGTTGGCTTCACCCACTGACCACTTAATCAGAGGCAATGCACGCCGATCTCACTCATGACTTCCATGGCCTTGATAGCTATGAAAAGTGTCCAACGCTTTCATTGATCTGGTAAAGTTTGGTAAAGATTGGATGAAAAAATGTAGGGCCCTATCGTGTTAACGACGCAAACTATTAACCGACGATGGACGACGACCACAGACAAGACAGACGAAAAATAATTCGTCTATCCCATAGGCTCTGCGAACAATCTTTAAACGAATTATTCTCAGGACCAGTTGTTTAAAAACTTGATCAAAAGAATTGCCTTATAACACTTTCTCTGCTTTATGTACAGTTCACATACCCTCAGTAAATATGCCGCATTTTCTTACCATAGAAAAATGTTTTAAAGACTACTCAAGGAACCAATGACCCACTTGTTGTTTTGTTGTTTTGTTTTCTCTATACAAAGTGTTCATGGGGTTCAAATCCCAAATTGGGCAGATCTTTTTCTTTGCAAACTGGTTTCATTGGTTACGTTAATCATTATGTTTTTACTTGTGTTAGTGGCTCAAACTTTCATGGTACAGCGATACATATTATATTGACTCTGTCAGTGTACTGTTTACGTTTGTGCTGATGAAATAAAGAATATTTCAACACAAATGGACTTCGAGTTTCGAAAAAAATGTAATTTTAGTGTAAAGATTGAAAGAATAGTTATTGACATATTTATTGCTTCAGATGAATTTTATTTTAATTGTAGGAGTTAGCGTTGAATTTAGATATTCACGACTGTAGAGTGTTGGTAAATATTATACAAAATAATACTTAATTAATATTGTTGATCATACATGTATTATTTAATATGTTGAACCAAGCATACCATCTCCAAGGAAGAGAAGAGTTCTGTAGCATGAAAATTAGCCGCTTCGTCGGTACGGAGGTCTGTTTTTCGTGACTCAAAGTTTAATTTTATTATTGTTTTAATTTTGATATCGTTAATTATCCTGTCTTAGACGGAAAGGTTCCCAAAACAACTTCGTACGTGGTCTTTTCTTCTAATTTATTATTTTTCTTGGAGCTACACATCAGACTACCGTTACTATAAACATCGAAAAATCTTTACAAAATTGTTTTATCGTAGCCCTGATGAGCTGCTTTTAAAATATCGAAGTGAGTGTATGACCTCTTCTGTGACAAGTACTATCACTATCCTTAATTATGTATTGACGTATTTTACAAACTTCGTAAGATCCTAGATAATGGTCATTTTCATACAATCTTTATTAAACTTGTTTAAAAGTTTATCAACAAGTTATGACCGTATCACTTTGCAACGCACTGCATGTTTAGCAGTTGACGCTTTTAAATTCTGCCACTATGCTTCCTCTTTCTTGACCCCGTGTATCGGGATGACGATAACGTAAGAATGAGGTTTGACATTTTGCAACGACACTGCATGTTTAATGGTGACTCATTTTACAGTTCGCCACTATGCTTTCCTCTTTGCTTGTGCGATGACCGAACAGATTGTGTCCTATGATGACGTCTACCTAAATCCTTATAGGACGGTAGCGTTTGATGTTTGTCCTAAATATTGTCTTGGTCGTACCCTTAACGGTTTGTTCTATGCTAGTGCAGGCTTCTGCCAAGTCATTGAGTACTTGTTTTGGGGATTTCTAGGCTTTTTGCTTGTTTATGTTATATATACATGATCAATTATATTGTTTTACTTATGTATATTAATGCTACCGTGTTTGTTAGAAAATAATATTATCCTTGCGGGGATATCTTTATTTACATTGTCACGTTTTATTGGGATCATGACAATATGGTAAGAGTGAGGTTTGTGCACCCTAAAACCCGGTTACTATACTCCCACCCCCTACCCCCACCCACCCACCCCCGCCCCCCTCAACACTGACCGTTCATAGGCGATAGTTCTACTGCCTACTGACCGTTCCAAGTCCGGCCTTATTGTCAACCCTTTTATGTTTGTGATGTCATATCTTACCTTTTGTTTATCATTGTAATGTTGTTTGTTTCTGTGGCTGTTTGTGGGTTGACTGTGGTCCTTGAATGCTACTTGTCCTGTTCGACTTTTACATCTACCTTTTTCGCCAAGTCCATGTGTGCTTGCTTTTTGGTTTTCTAGCTTATTTGATATTCATATATGCATGATCATCGTTGTTTTATACTTGTATTGACTATTAATGCTGCCTTGTTTGTTAGATGATACAGCTTGGTGTGGATTTCGTTAGTTACACTATTCCGCTTTATTGGATGACAATAGAGGAAAGAGTGAGGGTTTAGCCACCCTAGAATCAATTGCTGTTGGTTTCGATGTGTAATTTTGATTGACTGTGGTCTTTCAATGCTACATTTCTGTTCGACTTTTATATCTACTTTTTATAGAATGTGCACTGTCTGACTGACGGTTATCATTGTCCACCAAATGACGATGATTGATGCTTACTTGTAGAGAATTGAGGTTTCTGGTTCATATACTCTTTGAGCTTTAATTCTAATAAACATCTGAGATAGGAGTATATTAATTTCCTGTGGTGATATATCGGATATCTTTGTAAAGATGGTTATTACCGTCTTAATTTAGCCAACTTTTAGCTCTTTTACGTCATATTTGGTAATGGCAATTGTATTTGTATTGTTCATTTTATTTACGTACTAGTGCATCTCAGTAAGTTGCACATGCATTTAACTCTAACAAAGACACGTTTTACCTTTTAGTTATGCCTGATGGATAAATGTTTCAACAAATCAACAATACTAATGATTTATATATATATGTGAATTACCCTACTTTGTTGCAAGCATCAGTTGCAACTACAATAATTATTCAATGTTTAACGCTGCATCACACCCGCAGGCTGCACTACTCACACTCAAGTATATGTTCAAACAACTTAACATGAAGTCAGGGGGACATATGTAACGGTGTTTGACAGTATTGTTGATTAATATGAATGTGTGAAACAGACATGTGGTTCATCTTTCTTTTCTGCATGTGCTAAAATGATTAAAAGTATATGCATTTGGTGATTTAAATAAAGGCTATAAATATCGGCTTTTTTAATACATTATAATATTTAACTTGCATTAGACATATTACAATAGTTTACATAATTTCAGTCGATAGTGCTGAACTGCATATACAGTGCTGGCTGAGTACAATAGCTGGGTATATTTTTTGACGCTTTTCTCTTTCTCTGAAAAATAAAATAGATTATTTTGATTATTCGACCATGAACTCTGAACAAATCCCTCATACATGTTAGTTAAACTATTATGTAAATATTGAATCGTATATAATCGTCTTTTCCAGTAAGTGTTACAAATGACATATAAAACTTCGCATTTTAGACATTTTAATGTCATACAAATCTTAGCAGAGTTATACTGCGTTATGGACAATAAGTTAAGGGACTCAAGGTTAACTATAAACAAAATGTGCTATGATAACATTGATTTGCGAAAATGTGAGAGAGATTTTACGTATAACAGATTGTTATCAGAGTTAAAAGTCAAAATACACAGACCCTTTTAGCAGTATCTCAAAGTCGTTATCCAAAAAAGCACAGATAATTATAAAACATCAAGCGGATATAGAATTCTAAATTCGATTGAATATAGCGACTAAAACCGTAAAATGGTTATTGCCTTCTTGATTATTCAATCGTAAGAAATAGTTGCCACTTTCTGAAAGTTTCGTTTAAAGCTAGTATATCCTATCAATGGTATCCAGTATGTATATTAACAAACTCTTAAATTAAAAAAGAACGCTGTCGTTAAGGGTGTTTACTGTGATTCATTTGTAACTCTGTATCGGAGTTTCATGCGTGTTTAATCAAAATTAACTAGTGATTAATTACGCCTGAATATTTAGGAGTAAAATGTCAAGGTCACCGTTAATAAAATCAAACACCGTTAGTCCACTTTGTGGAATGTGTTTGTCGAGATGTAGAGGTCGTAGTGACTAAGATAAAATAAAAATTGATCTTCCTTAGTTCAGGGCACAAGTCATGTATGAAATGAATTACGAATACCTTTTTCGTTCTGATCAGCCAGGTTTACTTAAACCACTACCACACTGGGTCTGAAAGGGATCAAACGGAAGTACATTTAATGTAAAGTTTTATTTCTTATCTGTATTTTAATTGATTATTGTTATTTTTCGTGTTCATTTATTTTTACAGTTCTACTCTTTAAAACAGGAATGTGGCATTGAAATTATTTTAAACTTATTTATTACAGACGGCGTGTTGAACAATGCGGTACATCGTAACAGAGCCATAGGTGGCCCTATTATCACCTTTCCTGTTTTGAAGTGTCACACTTTGCTTTTGAAATTTATATTTATTCATTTTATAGAATTGTTGTTTTAAATGCAGTTTTTGTAGTGACTGCGTTCTACGAATACTACTCGGACTGCATCTATTTATACAGTTAATAAATTAATAAGTAGCCGCACGTACCAAAGGTGTATCCGTGTTGGGTTTGGTCCACATCCGCATTCTATACCACAAGTATCACATAGGCCTGGGGTATTTAAACTGGGTGGTAAGTAGGTGCCATGCTCGCTTCATCTGAAATTAAATGGAAAAGTATTTCACGGAGGCTTCATCTTTCAACCGTTATAGTATGCCGCTGTAATCGAATGGTGCATGGCTAGACTAGACATTTCCTTTCCGAAAAGACTAAAACAACATATAACACACCAAATGTTATCCCTTCGAAGTTTCATTATTGATAGAATACGCGTTTGGCTCAGGCAGGTGAGCAAACTATGATGTAAAATTATTGCAGTCTCTTTACATTAACTGCATTACTGAAATGGCGGAGCTTCAACATTTATGAATTTCTTGTTAGACAGTGTACAGTGATTAAACATTCTACAACAGCACATTTTTCATTTATCTAACTAGCTGCAAACCCTTTATAAACAAAATGTCTTGTGATTTCTCTGGAATATTACGTGGAATTAAGTGTGTTGTATATAAATATATAGCGGAAATTCCAGATTTGCATGTGTTTTTTTTTCGTTTTTCTTTAGTATACTTTGAGGCTTCATTTGCCAACTTGTAAATGTGTTAGAATTATATTGAGTTCATTTTAATTGTCGTAGTTTAGTTTAAACATATTTATTTTACATCGACTGCGAAACAAGTTATTGCAACTTAGATTAATCACTCTCGATGGCTTCCTGGGTAGAACCAGTACTAAGCAATGTGGATTAATTATCTTGCTCAAGAATAAATAACGTGGACGTGGCGAGAATCGAACCATCGACCTCTCGATCTGGAGTTCGGCGCTATACCACTGTACCACGCACTTAATTGTCGTAGGTTCTGTATTCCCGCTGTAATCTTATGTTATACTTTTACAGTATGCATTCATGACGATTGTTCTTTTAAATACTTTTTAAATAAAGACGTTGCATGCGTATTATTGACCTAGTCGATTACAACATGTAACCGTTTTAGGAAATCCTATAATACTGAATGGTTACCGTCTACGAGTATAACACATAATGTGTAAACTTTTTACTTGAAGATCAATATTTATAAATATGTGAACTGTGTATAGACAGCGGAACATAACTATCCTAAAAGTGGGCAACAAACGATGGTGGAAACATGCCAATTACTTACAG